>MU864527.1:0-43139 GCA_033296905.1 Podospora australis
AGGACCACACCTCTTGGTTCCTGCAACCTACTTTTGTAATACAAAGGTCTACCCAACAGTGCCCCCGTGCCGTACCAGGTGCCCTGCCGTGACAGGTGGAAGTACCCATTCCCAAACAGGATAGATTCGAGGAGCGGTACACGCCGATACCCTCTCAACCGTTGGCCAAATACTACTACGGCAACAAAACGAAAAAGCTGGACCAGATCGATATCGCTCCGGGCGACTGGGGAGTGTCCAGCTGGATCGACAAACACCTGACCAAGCACATCCAGCCTGTCCTCCTCCGGTCTCCCGAGGTCTTAATCGAGGCTCCCTGGGATCAGAGCACCGATATATGGAATCTCGGGGCTGTGCTTCCTGAGAATTTCCGGGCTATTCGTTTATTCTCTGGGCAAGTCCCGCCTGGCGAGCAGTACAAGCTCCGATCGCATCTGGCAGAGATCGTTGCTGCTTCCGGCCCGTTCCCCAAGGAACTTTTGGAGAAGAGCAATGTCGAAATTGTGCAGAGTATGTTTGACGACGAAAGAAAAATCAAAGACTTGGGCTGGAACGTCGAGTACCCAGCGTTCTCATCAGAGGAGCTATTTCCGGGACTGGAACAAAAGACGAGGGAAGTGTTTGGCTCCCTTCTCAGCACCATGTTGAAGGTAGACCCGGTGGAACGTCCAACCGCTGAACAGCTATTGGGGCATCCCTGGTTTGACTCGGATCTGCAGTTGGCTTAAAAGTTAGAGGAGACTTCCAGCTCTTGGTAGCATGAGAAGGATGTAATAGAGTTAGCATGAGAAGGATGTAATAGAGTCACATGTTGGGGATACATGTACGTTTGAGTAGCAAAGTGCTTCAAGTGACTTTATGCGTTCATGTGTTGAACCTCTCACAGTACCGTCACAGGCCCGGCTTTAGCATCAATACGTTATCTTCATTTATAAAAGTATTCATCACTCGTCGTACTCGATCTTCATATGTCACACACTCCGATCTCGCTCTTCTTGCTTTTATTTCCCCTCCAGTACTGTCTTCTCATACACCATCCCGCCCACACCACCGATCATAACCTGAAGCAACCTTCGAAAAGCTTAAGCAGCAGTTCCAGAAAGCTTGGCTACCTGCGCAGCAAAGTCGCTAATCTTGGCCTCGGCCAGGTTGTGGCTCCACTTGGCGCGCGAGTTGTGAATGCCGAACCGGGACTGGTTGTTGGCGGGCTCCGAGGGGCCGGTGCGGGACTGGGCGTAGGCGAACGAAACCGCTGTGCTGGACGGGTTAAGACGGGTGCCCGCGCCGGAGCCCCATTTGGTGACGCCCTTGGCGAGGACGTTGAGGGTCCAGTGCGTCGAGTTGGCCACGGTGCCCGGGAGAACCGTGTAAGTAGCCCCTGCGTAGGCGGTAGGGTATGTGCGGGCCCTTTTTTTGTTCAATCAGTTTTCTAGTACCGTCACATTATGATTAGGATAGGGGTAAAAAAACATACGTAGCCAGACGGCTCGACACAACAACGCTCTGCCCACTGGGCCAAGCCACAGTCAAGGGGTTGTTCACCATGACGCCGCCCCAAGCGATACCAGCCCAGCCAACGGTCGAGGGGGCTTGGATTTGTAGGAGGACATCAAAGTCGGCGGTGGCGGTCGCGTTCTCTGGGATGGCTACGCGGTAGGCAATCTTTTCCGGTGACACCCACTCGGAATAGCAGATGGTCGTTGAGGCATCGCAGTACTTGGCCGCCGGGGCGTTGCCTCCCTGGGGAGCAGGGACTGCCGAGACACCGTTCAAGGCCAGAGCGGTCGCCGCGATATGGAGAAGACCCATTTTTGTTGTTGTCTCAAGCAAGAGCGCAACTGGAATTCAGGACGGGATGCAGGACAAGAGGGAACGGAAAAAAGAAGAGGGCTTCTGGTCCCGCGACTGAGGTGGCTGTCTTCGACCCTATATACATCTTGTCTATCATATTGGCGCATCCATATCCCGATAACGATGGCGTATATGGAGGGTGTTTTATCCGGGATGATTTGACCCTCCGGCTGTTCAACCGAGGATATACGAAGATATCGGGATCGTCTGGACTTGCTCCGTGTGGTGTTTCTCGTTCTCTGCTTGGGACTACTATTTCGGTAATCGGAACGGCTGAAGCGGTCTTCATGCTCCCCTGCCTTCTTGAAGTAATTGTAATTTATAGCTTGGTAATTGAAACATTCTCAATGGCTGGATCCGGTTTCTCACGGCATGTACTCCATACACGCAATGCATGCATGGCTAAACGAAGTCCGAGCGGATGATTTTAGACTTTGTTTCGTTTCCACCAGTAGTGACACCGCGGTAGCCCCTGACGGAAAGTCAACAAAGACGATATCCTGTCAGACAACTGTTCCATACAAATCGCAAGACAGTCAGAGGTTCAACTGAGATATCTTTCAAGGTAGAATACTGCAAAACAAAGAGGGAGGCCAAAATCACGACAAAACTGTCAGACCCGCGATGCAGTCAACCCACTCACCCACATACGAATTGCCGTCTGCAAGGGGTAAACCCGTCAAGCACCCGAGGAGCGGGGTGGGTGAGAAACTACCAGATAATATCCGAGAGCAATATGCCCGTCGTTTATCAGAAGCTTAATCGACATTCGGTCCTGCATACAGCAGTCTTGGTGTGCGGGTCCTGGCTAAAGTCGCCGGCCTGGACTTCCGCACCTCTTCCGCTCGCATTCCGCCGCAGCCAGCCCCTCCTGGCCTCGCCCATGCCTTTCGGAGATCCGGTGGGTAACACAAAATCACTCAAGTGTACAGCCTCATATCACAGACACTCTGGACATTCCCCTCGCAATGCTACTGCCACCTTGTTCGAATCGCCGATCCCGAGAGTAATCATGGCCTCTTACTTAGATGATCCATCGACCGGATATGATTGCCTACTTACTAGGACTAAAAAGAACACCGCAAAATCCAGAAACAACGCCAGTGATCACAGCGATTTTCTGGGTCAGATGTACCACCGAGGCTCAACTTCACATACCGGAACATCCCAGGCAAATATCACCCCCAACTCAAACTATGGCATATGAAAGAACAGCAGTACATGAATGCAAAAACATATCAACACTCAAAAGATGTGAGACCGGACTCTCTGTCACCAGACTGACCAAATGGTTCCAGCCACTCCTTGTGGTGCCTGTGGCTTGGGGACTGCTGCCCGCGTACTCGACGGGGCTGTAACGCTCAAAGGCACGAGGCTTGCGAGTCCAGGACCAGGGGCGTTGATGCTTTCAATGTTACCTGTCAAACTTTAGATCTCAGATAATTGTGCAGCGGGTTGACCTTTGGTGAAAGCTTGCGGTACCGGGCATTGATCAGGTGGAGGGACCGAAGAATAGCTCCCTGGTCCGGTTCGTGTACCAACATAGCCCCCGGAAGAGACACCCGCTGTTTGTGCCTCTAACACATTCAACTCTCTGATCAAGGCAGATGCCGCCACGATCTTAAAGGTCTGAAGGTCTTGCGATGAGCTGCGATTCCAGGCTTCTGTCTCTCGGAACTGGTCAATGCAGCCAATGTGCACGCAGGCCAAGCAAAGCTCAAGGGCGGCAAACTCCCCAGGCTGGCCGTCTTCAGACGAAGGGTTGCACATGTCCTTGATGATCCAATTCGTAATTCTCTCAAATTCATCCTTAATCTTGATGGACTTATCGCGCTGTCGGTTGCTTTGAATACCTGACTTGTTGATAATAAAGCCGACGAAGACCTCGAGTTCCCTGAGAGGCTGGTATGGATGATCAGAGCACCCGATCATGGTGCTGAAAACGGCATCCTCGTATCTGCAAAAGAAAGAGCTGTCAGTTAAGAAGTGATGTTTTTCACACTCAACCTCTCCCTGAAAGAACACTTACGCATGACGAATCCTCTGTGCTTCTTCGGATCGACGACGCCAATTCAGCACACCAATTGCAGCCACCCGAGCATCCAGGGCGGTGCGGAATTCCTCCCAGAATGAGGATCCCCCTGAAGGGACAGTCATTTTGATGTCCTCATTCCAAATTCTGTGTTCGTCAACAGCACGGTATAACTGCCCCAGTATTTTTTCACTCAGGTAGTACCTGTACTTTGGCCCTTCGTTTCCTTCGTCGTCCGCGTTGTCGTCCTGTGCCAGGTGCTCGTCTAAATCAATCTCGGACTTGTTATGTATCGTGATCTGAGTCCCTGGAGCAAGACTTGACATGTAGTCAGCATTTGCCTTAACCATCGTTTGAAAGAAATTCAGTGAAAGTACTTACAAATCCGGTCGCCAGTTCTTGTTTGGTCTGGGCAACTCCTTAAGCTCCACAGGCCGTCCCGTCTTGGAAAAGTCCACCGCGTTGGAGTGTAGCTCAGCTAGCTTGATTGCATCATCGTGACGTGTGCCGCTATCTTTGTAATCTGCCACGATCTTGTGGCGGTTCGCGATGACCCCAAGCTTGTCTGCTTTCATAAACTCCACAAAAAAATCCTCTACTGTCATGTCGGATTCCATCGGGTGTGTCCGTGGGTAGTTGGCTGCCGAAAACGTCCGGACTTCAGAGACAACCTCTTGATCCCATATGATGTTGAAAATATCGCCATCGAGGTCACCGCCTGAAAGCTGGCTTGGCAGGTCCCTGGATCCCTTCTGACTGAAGACCACACAGTTGCACAAAGCCGCCAGCGGATGACCTTCGGGCGGCACCATGTTAGTTGCAAGCTGAATATCTCCAGGATGCAAGGCTGGCGACCTGGTAACAATCACAGGGTTAAATTTAGGAGGAGGGTCGCTGTGTCGGTCTTGATTCGGATTGTTTTTAAATGTTACATATATCTCTCCTTCTTTGAGGAATCCTGTTTCATCCAAAACCCCAAAGAGTGTGATGCCTTTTCGAACCGGGATACGCCCTTTGTGCTTCAGTAATTTCAGTTCTTTGAGGAGAATCGCCTCGATGGCGTTGCGAAGGAAGGTGTCTCGGCGGTAGTCGATTCCCATATCCTCCGCCTGCCTCAAAATAGCGTATAGGCGAACGCCTTCACAGATTGAATGAATCCTCAGATAGCTTGCTGTGTTGTATACTGTCGCGGTAATGGCACGGAGTCTTCTGACCTCCTGGTCTTGAAGCTCCAGAAACCAGCAATCTGGTGCTCCCATGTCCTCCAAAATCTTGATGAGCTGCAGGTTGAGCACCATTGGGATCGGCTTATATGCCATGTCACAGATTTCCAAGAAGCTTCTCTCGTCGGACTCAAACTTGGTCATGGAGTCTCTGACACAGATAACGTTGCCCTCTAGGCGAGTGTCGAGGGAAAGCATGCCTTTCACTCCTGCCCACCGAATCTGGAAGCAAGTCGGGGACCCCTTGGACTCCGGAATAAGTGTGTGAATCGATTCTACAGCGCCGAGGGAAATGGTTCCTACCCCGTCCGAAAATACTCGATGGCAGCGCTCGATATCAGGTATGCGCTTCACTTCGATTTGATACTCGTCGAGGGATACGGTGTAGGGCGTTTCGGAAAACG
Organism: Podospora australis; assembly: GCA_033296905.1. NCBI lineage: Eukaryota > Fungi > Ascomycota > Sordariomycetes > Sordariales > Podosporaceae > Podospora > Podospora australis. The sequence continues at coordinate 5,511 of MU864527.1, forward strand.
CCTGGCCGATCCGGGCTGCACGACGAGCTGGGGACTTGATTTTATTGAATCGACCGAGCCCCTCGATAATGAGCGCCGGGATTTTCAGAGTCCCTTGGTACACAAATGGGGCTGATAACCACACCGAGTGTGCTCTCAAGGAAGAGTGGGAGAACCCAAGAAACTTATAAACTCTCCCGGCGATGCTAATCCCTCTGGCAAGGACTGCTTTGAAACGATCATAGATTGGCTCGAGCGATACTCCGGGGGTGAAAAACAGATCCTGACCAGTCTCGTCGCAAAACTGAGCCCTGAGGAAATAGTCCGTGTGGTCTCCGTAGCGTCTTAAAACGCGGTTTTTCGTCTCCAGATCTGGCCCATGGAATGTAATTCGGAATGGTGAGACCACAACCCGAAAGACGCGAATGAGAGTCTCTGTCTCTTTGAAGAGCATTGATCTCGCCGCACAACTCTCTCGCACTTGTGTTTCAGCCTTTCTGAGCAGCTGCATGATGGCGCTGGCCTCAAACGACTGGGGGTCTGCATGAGGCACCGGATAGTCAATCCACTCAAAGAGCTTCTTGAAAGCATCAACCGAGATAGGGGGTCGTGTATCATTAGGGTCCACATCCTGGAAAAGCTGAACGAGTCGGTCGGCGACCTCACCAACGGTCAAAGGGTGGAGGTACCTAGATAGGTATTCGCCATAAGCATGAATTCCTCAAGCATCCCGGGAAGAACTGTGCTTACCCATTGTAGACCAGAGCCTGTAGAAGAAATAAGAGACCAAATGGCAACGCATTTCTTTGGTGGTACCGTTCGAGTTTCTCCCGGAGAGCGTTGAGGGCATCTGGAAAATGCCCAAGATTGGGTATCTTGACGGAGTGCTGAAATCCAAGATCATATCGAATGACATCAAACAGCTCTTTTTGCTTGAGTTTCCAAATCTCGGTGTGAAAGTCGGATCGACCGTATCCTGTAACTGGAAGAGGGCTTCTGAAATGGTAGACGAGGCAAAAGGGTGATACAAATCTGTGGCTGTCATCGATAGCGTCCACTCGTAGGCGATCTGGTGGGCGATCAAACCGGTTGGTCTCAGAGATTCCAAGGTGCAAGAGTTGGGCAGCGAAGTCCTCTGGATCCTGTAGAACATTCGGGGCTCCCGACAAAGTCACGGATGCGCTGCCATGATCGGACCATACCACTGAGACTATGCTTTGATAGGAAATGCGCACTTCAACCTTGGGGGATCTGGTAGGGCTCAGACTGAAGATGAGAAACCGTTTCCCAAACTTGACGGTAATATGTTCTACGGTCGACCATTCTGCAACGAATGTGAATCTGCCATCGATAAAGGTGTGGAAACCGCAGCACAACCCCGTCGCTACAAATGGCCTCACAGAATCCATGGGCTTCTCGGCCTTCTCGGCCTTCTCGTTGGCTTTGCTTCTTTCTTTTTCCAGGGCGCGTCTTCGGCGCTCGGAGATGTCATGCTGAATACCCTTCAGAGCGGTTTCGCTGGGTTTATTTTTGCTAAGCTGGCAGAAGACATCTTGGTTCCTGAGAGAGAGCCTGGGGGTGGCCGACGGGTATTTTTGGTGTTTGTCACGGGATATCGGCTGAGGCGTGGTCGAGGTTTTCTGTCCATGCTTCTCCAAGAACCTCTTTCCATCCTGCTCATGGAGGAATGTGATTTGCCCAAAGGATTTGCTTTTGGCTTTTTCGCAGATCCATTCGGTAATTCCGAGTTGTTCCATCAAAGGCTTGAGCTCTCTCTCCAGGCCTCTTTCGCTAAGGTCGCTCGGAACTCTGTGTAGAAAGGCCTCCATGTTGGCGATGTTTCCCCCTTCTGATGGAAATAAGTAAAGTGTGGAGGATGAGAGGTCTAGCAAAAGGTTGGATAAAAGTGCTTGGTAGGAAGTCGAATCTATTGATGGAGGGTGCGAAATCGCGGTGGTGGCGGAAAATAAGCGCAGAAGCGAAGTCAATCAATTGCCAGGAACCTTGCAAACAATCAGAAGCCACTCAAGGGAACGATACAGTCACAAAAGTGTTTCCGAACCACATGAAAGAGACCTGACCTACTTAAGACTTCGATGTGGTACTGCTTGGTAACATCATAAGTGGAGGTTTCCGTGGTCCGTAAAGCCTCTAGTCTTCTCTCAAACAAAATCTGAGGTGAAGACGAAAATGATGGTTGATATGATGCTGTAAAGAGTGTGGCAGGTTTGAACATGCAAGAAGAATGGAAGATGGCCGTCGTTTGAACCGGGCAGAGCCCAGAGGAAGAGACTGGAGGCGGGGTAATGATATGGATTGGCGGGCAGTCAGTCAGTCAATCGCGGTTGCCTGTCCCCGCCGGCAAGGCTGCCTGCATACAACGTGAGCCGCTGATAGGTGATCCCATCCTTTCGGTATCTGTTTGCTAACTGAAGACGAAACATGATTCGACTGCCAAACTTCCACTGCCAATGCAGGTCTCCGTGGATGCACCGAGGCCTGCCTTGCCTGCTGCTTTTGCATCTCGATTGGTCCATTTTCCTCCCTCGCGATGTCGCACAACTTCCTCTTCCTCACATAGCTTCAGGCCTCATCTTCTTGGTATCCAATATCTGATGTCTTCTTCCGTCGATCGAACATACGTGATGGACTCCCATGTACTGGATGGAGACTTGGGCCGAGCGAAGGGCAAGATTACTTCGACTCAACAGTGCAACACCAAAAACGAACCCTTCACACCTGCAAAGTGCTACTTGTACGCATAAAAAAGATACCCCGACATCGATGCATCCATAAAGAGCCTAGATACATGCCATTGGATCCATGACTGTGTATGGGCAATCTTATGCAAACGTTAAGGCTTCCTCGAGAGGGCCTGGGTGGGATGATCTTAGCCCATAGACCTGCTGGTTTTGTCAGTCACAGGTAAGCCGGAGTTTCTTTTAGCTTCCGACAAGATTTGTCATTGGGGTTTGTCATGCTGTGTACCTACTGAACACAGTGTGATCCAAGACGCAGAACCCCAATCGGGATGATATGAAGCTATTCGCAGGTCAGAAGATCTAACGACCTCCCTCGAATAGATCAAAGAACCGCTCCAAATTTTGCCATGCAAGACCAGTATAGTCCATAAACACTAATTTCCTCGATCGTCAACCGTTCGCTGACATCCTCGGCCGATTAGACCCCGTTTCTAGAAAAATCGACAAATCCTTCGCAGCGGTTCCAAACTCCTTCGTTGTTTGGCCGCCACTCTCGACTCTTGGCCCGCCTTCGATACAACCGCAGAACCACATAATATCGACGTCTCCGAATCTTATGCAGACAAAGGGCCAATATTTCCCCGCAGTCGCACTCCTTTTCGCTGGTCCTCGGTCGCTGGATCGCTCCACGAAACCCACTCCCCGGCATCCACCCCCTCTCCAAACCCCACTCCTTCCGACCGGCCGGCGTCGTCTTGCATGGCGGACATAGCGAATAAGCGGGACGAGTATGGGAGGCAATGGGGATTGTCGACCGCTAAGAGGAGCGGGACGGGCTGGCTGAATGAGAAATGCCGGGAACGCATGCATAGCGCACCAGTCCCTCAGCACCAAATTTTCGTTAGTTGGTGGATGGGTGGCATGGACTGACCGGACTTGAGAGTCGACCAGATGGACCCCGCTCCACGTCAAGAACCCCCCCTTCTTTTAAATCAACACCTGCCGCGCCTCCCATCCCGATCTCGTCTTCCCTCTCTTTCTGCATTGCTGTCGGTCTGTTGAAGAATTGGAGCAGGAACTTCTTGGACAGGAACAGCAGTACTCACTTTGATACCCCTTTATTTCAACCCCCTTTTTCCACAAACAAAACAATATGGCGCCATTCCGTGCTGAGCACATGGGCTCGCTCCTCCGCCCCCAGCAGCTGCTCGAGGTCCGCGAGGCCATCCGCGAGAAGGGCCTGAGCGAAGAGGAGGCTGGCCTCCCCGCCGTCGAGGAGAAAGCCGTTGGTCATGTAGTCAAGCTGCAACAAGATCTGGGCTTGAAGGCCGTCACCAGCGGAGAGTACAACCGCACTCGTTTCTGGGGTCTCATGTGGGACGAGTTTGAGGGCACCATCCGTCTCCAAGACGCCGAGTCATCCATGTTCCGCCTCTACCACCCAGACGTCGTCAGCTTGATCGAGCAGGACCGCAAGGTCATGCCCGGTGACTCGGTCATTGCCGGCTCGAAGCTGTCACACAACCCCAAGAAATCGGTATCAAACCTCCACGAACTTCGCCTGGTGCAAAAGTTTGTCCCCAAGAGCGAGTGGAGCAACATCAAGCTCACCATGATTACCCCTGCTTGGTAAGTTATCGTTGGACATGACAACTGAACGATTCCAGAAAGGCTAACCTGGCTCCAGGTTCCACATGAGATACAAGCAGGGCCGCGCATATTCCCCGGAGGCATACGCCAACGATGCCGAGTACTTCAAGGACGTGGCCAAGGTCTACCAAGCCGAGCTCGACCAGCTCTACAAGGCCGGTCTGAGAAACGTGCAGTTCGACGATCCTGGTCTTGCCTGTGAGTAGTTTTCCCATCATCCATGTACCAATTTAGCACTCAGTCACTAACTGGCCCGTTTCCAGACTTCTGCTCCGACAAGTTCCGCCAGGGATGGGAAGAGGACAAGGACAACATCGGCACCGTTGACGATCTTCTGGACGCCTACATTGCCCTCTACAACGACTCGATCAGCAAGCTACCCGCCGACTTCCACACAGGTGTGCACCTGTGCCGAGGCAACTTCATCGGTGGTCGCCACTTTGCTGAGGGCGCCTACGACATTATTGCCCAGAAGCTCTTCACCGACCTCAAGGTCAACACCTTCTACCTCGAGTACGACACTGCCCGTTCTGGAGGCTTCGAGCCGCTCAAGTTCTTGCCCAAGGACAGAAACGTTGTGATTGGCGCCATCAGCACCAAACTCCGGGGCCTGGAAGACAAGGAAGAAGTCAAGCAGCGGATATACAAGGCTGCCGACTTTGTTGCCGAGGGCAGCGGCCAGACTCGCGAGGAGGCTCTCAAGCGCATTGCCCTCAGCCCTCAGTGCGGCTTCAGCACCCACGAGTCAGGTTACCCACTGACCGAGGAGGACGAGAAGAAGAAGCTGGCCCTTGTTCGCCAGATTGCGGACGAGATCTGGGGAGAGCCTTGATTTTGACCTGGACTTTCGAGCCGGGAACTTTGGGGAGCGTTAATGGCGAGTATGTACTTAGGAAATCGCGGTGATTGTTTTTCAAGGGGCTTTGCATCTTCAACATTGGGCAGGCAGGCAGCTGGCATGTGGGTTTCGGACGGCAACAAAAACAGGATAGGCGGTATGGTTTGGTCGGTCATGGATATCAACTTCCAAAACGGGCCTCGAAATGGGGAGACAGAACCATCGATCTGTCGAGACATTTGAAGAAAGCTGCACTACGGATACGGACTGAAATATTACAAAAAGTGAATTTGAAGCGATTGCAGCTGTTATGCCTCCTCTAACCAACAGCATCTGATGTCATCTCACTGCATCTGCCTTCCCACTTTCAGGCGAGCAATAGGAACAGAAAGAGACATTGTTCGTACGCTGAAGAATTTCTACTTTATTTTTTTTTTCTTTTTAGAAAGACACCTAAAAGACATGTGTTTCATCCAGGTTGTATCTCTCCAAAATGTGTGAATAATGGGAACTAACTAAGTGCATGGTCTTTTCGACTCCTATGTGCATAAACGCCTGCCAACTTGGCCTTCCAGGCATGCGAATAAACACTGTAGGCATATAAAAAGAAAATGAACGCATTCAATTTCAACTAGCATTCGTGCTATCAAGAATTAACACATCCTAGTAGCATTTTACAGGCGTGAAGAGTTTCTTTTGAAGCACTTAATTAAAAAGACTACGCCTGTTAACTTGGCATTCCATACATACGAATAAATACTATAGGCATATAAAAATAAAATGGACGCATTTAATTTCAACTAGCATTCATGGTATTAGGTAAGTTAACACATGCCAGTAGCATCTTACAGGTGTGAAATGTTTCCTTAGAAGCATTTAATTGAAAAGACCACGCCCTGGATTAGTCCTTATTATTCATGACATGATCCATAAACTCATAAAATGGCATCTACTAACCGTGCCGGTCCCTTTTATTCCCCTTGTACCAGTTCCAACCCGCCTCGAAAACCATAACTCTTCGCTGACTCTCTCTTCCCTAAGTACCTAGCTTATCCTTACAGTCGATACTTTCCGATCTATTCACTGTACCTTAGACTCGAGCGATTGCGGGTATGTGAAAAATATAAACAGACAGGCGATTTTGTAGAGCCCCCTTTTCCATAACGACACGGCCGGTCGACGTCTCCGGGTCAGGTCTGGCCGGAATAGGAGGATAAAGTTGCCCACGACGTTCATGAAACGGAAGAACCTGGCTCACGGGACACGGGTCAATATCTCTGCTGATCATGGAGAAAATCATGGGACTCTCACAGGGTGTAAGCTCGGAGTTGTGCAGTTTTCTGGTGTAGATCCACCCAAGAGGTGCACAACTCTGACCTTACAGCCCGTGACTCTGTACTTACATGTTGAGCCCAAAGATCACCAGCGCGGCCCATGTGCTTTTCGCCACGGGGACCACCCCTGTATCCAGGTCATCTCGAACCAGCTTCGAGACGTGATAAACCGGGGCGATCCACAACCCCAGGATGACCAGCTCCAAGCAAAACGCAATGTTATATGTCCTCACCCGGTTGCCTCTGAATATCACAAGTCCCAGAACGATCCATAATAAGAGAAAATTTGTCTGAATCATTCTCTGTCAGTTCGCCGTCTCTTCTCAAGAGATCATGATGAACTTACCACAGTAGGCCCAAACACCAACCTGTCCCACCGAAAATACCGCCAAGCCAGCGCGCCGCCGATGATGCCGAAACAAAACTGAAGCCAACCCAGAATGAAAAAGATACCCAGGGCTCTGTTATACCTCGAGTAGCAGCGCCTGTGGAATTGCTCGCTGCTAACGGCGGGGTGTTCCGCAACCGGTCTTCCGCACCACCGGCATACCCAGACCGAGGAGAAATTAGCCAGCTCTACCTTCCTGCCAACTTTGACTCGAGGGTCCTCTTCCTTCAACGCGCAGTCGATGCACTTATTGGAGAGAGGATAGCCGGGCCCGCCCGTCTTGAGCAGCTTTCGGCGATCTTCGTTGTGCGTCAGACAGACGCGGCAGTGGCAGCGGAGGAGTTGGCGGAATTGGTGGGACCCGTGGAGGATGCGCATCTCCCGCGGGCTGGCAAGGAGGTGTAACGTCTTGCATGTCTTGCGGAGGTTGACGATATCGGCAAACCTGCATCGCCGGATAATGGCTTGAAGGACTTCGGGAGGGAGTTTGGTAAGGAACGGAGAGGTCTGTTTTGGCCGTGGTGGCTGAATGTCGGCTAGTATCCCATCATCGCCCACCTCGTCCTCCTTGATCTCATTCAAGTTCCGTGGTGCTTTGCAGGTGACGATGGTGTTGCTATTGCTTCTAGCGGCGGCGAATGCTGTGATTGTATTCCTTACCGTCTCGCCCGATCCCATGAGACCATGGATGATGTTTCTACCACCCGGGCCGCCGTTTCCACTGCTTCTTATTACGGCAGGTGGTAGGGGACTAATTGTGTCACCATCTGTTTGTTGCTGCTCTTGTCGGCTGAGGTGGTGCGCTGGCAGCCTAGTGACCTGTTGAAACGCCGCTTGAAGCTCATGAGCGCCTAGGCCGGCAGTAGTGGTAGCAGCAGCAGCACCGATAGCGGGGTCACAGGAGGAAGCCATGCCAAGGCCTTTCCTCCTGTAGGACAGCAGTTGGGAATGAGAGCGAAGTTTTCGACAAGAGGAAAACAAATGAAGGATGATGAGGTTTGACGTTGCCGGCCGAAGTGAGTGAGATTTTGCGGCTGAATGGTGGTTCCCAAAGGCCTGGAATGTATCGCCGGCTGTTGAGGTGGTCAAATCCCGCTGTGAACCTCAGGTTTGTCGGGTGGCAGATTTGCCTGGCAGTCGGCGCAACGCAGCGGTATTCAATAAAGTATCCTACCACCAAAAGTAAGGGACGGGAACCGTCAGGCTGTCTCAGCGGGGTTGTTTACGACGTTTGTCAAACAGAGTGTGCCTGATTTGGATGCGACCAACCACTTGACATCTGCAAGATGTTAATTACTGCAAGTGGTTACACAGGCAAGGTGTGTGAACAATGGGGACTAAGGGCCTGATCTTGTCGACAAAACGCCTGCCCTTAAATAAACCTTTTACACCTGCAAATTCTATTAGGATGTACTAGTTAATTAATACCACGAATATTTCTTGAGCTTGAATGTGTCTCTCTTTTTAGAATATACCAACAGTTATTATCTAAATGCGTAGAAGGCCGAGTTGGCAGGCATTTAGCGGAAAAGAGTATGTCCCTCAAAAAAATTATTCAAAAGATTTATGCCCCCTAAAATATTGCTCAGACAGCGTGACAGGATGCTGGAGGCCTTTCGCATCATGTTGTTCTGATTCGTGAGAGGTGCGAGTGTGCCTTCCTTTATGTCCATTAATTCACGTGGATAGTACTTTGATCACATCCCGGGAGGGGTTCCAAGTTGAGAAAATTAGCAGAGTTCAACATATTTTTCCCTCTTGACATGGCTGGGTTCTCATCTCTCGTACTTCTTCAAGTTCTTTGATGTTGCTTTTGGCCGAATGGTGACGTTGTTCAGATGGGGTTCCTGCAGGGCAGCCTGTGAGGTGGACTGCATGCGCCATCTGTCACACAGCTGACACCCTACCATCTCCATGCTGTCAGTCAATTCCCACCCGCTGCTGATTGTTTTCCATTCCAGTCATCCTACCAGAGGAGTCTCTGAAAAGGTGCGAGTCGAGGTAACATCGCAGTCTTGAAAGCCGTATTTCACCTCCTTGGTTGTTTCTTGTTGGACCTGCTCCTTCAGCTTAACACTGCCAATCAACGCTGCCAAGCCCGACCACTTACAGGCGTCCGAGTGTCATCATGACTGTGAGGGTTCAAGTTCGGTTTCCTTCACCTGCAAAAGGTCAATCAATCGGGTAAATGTAATCTAACTCATTGAACTGCAATATACCCAAGTCTTATTCGGTTTCTATTCGGTCCAAGATGGTCACTGCTCAAAAACGCGCAACAGAAGAATCTTCTGCAGAACAATGACCAGACACCACAATGCCAGACGCTCCTAAAATACTAATCACTGCGCCGGAGACTGTCCCCCCTCATTTCCATATCCCAAGCCCCCGGGTATATCAAAATCAAAGTCCTCAAAAAACGCCTGTCCCTGTTGTTCTTGTGGTGCCATGAGCTGTTGGTTTATGGGGCTACCACCAGCACCCTGTTGTGGCGGGTGCTGTAGGGTTGGATGCTGGTGTGCCTGCATCTGTATTTGCATCTGCAGATCTTGTCGTTGTTGTGGGCGCAATTGCATTTGATGCTGCATCTGGTGCCGCATCTGCTGGAAAGCTACCTGGTGCCGGTGATTGTCAACTGGTGACGGGAAATTGTGCTGCTGCTGATGCTGCTGCTGCCCAGTCCGGACGGGAAGATTTCCAAACCCAACCTCGCTGCCGTTCCCGCCAATTTGGGCCATCATGAATGGCGTGTCCAAATGGACAGCCGAGTCGTCAGAGAGTGCTCGGTGATGGTAGACGGGCTGATTGGGACTCGTGAGTTGATGCGCATGGTGTTGGTATTGCATGGGCGGGGGCGGCTGGACCGTAATGGGCTGCCCTGGAATTGTTCGCAGCGGCGTTATACTGGGGGTGGTGCCAACGATGGGGCTGATGGCATTTGGGTTGTATCCCACCGGGGAAGGTGTGAACTGTGTTCTTTGCATCTGCAGCTGGGGCAGCTGCGCTGCGCTGGGGGTCGGCCATGGTGCGTCATCACTCATCGGAGTCCCATGCGAAGAAGGAAACCCGCCGCTGTTGTCGAAGCTGTTGATGGTGTCTCGGCTCTGCATGCGGTGGATAGAGTGGGTGAGACTTGATCGCCGTGTGTGCACGGGACTCGTTGGACCGGTCGACATCGCCATCGCCGTCGCCATCGCTACTGCTCCTTGACTCTGTTTGGGCCCCTGGTTGCGCGTGCGCCTTGGCCGGCCTTGCGATCCGCTGGTTTTGGACCGACACGCCTCGACGATACGGTGTGTGTGGATTGCAAAGAAACCGAGCAAACGATCAGCTTCCTCAGGAAACTCCCTCAGGATCTGCTGCCTCAACTGCGAATCCGCGTGATCAAACTCGTCCTTGAAGTCTTTGTAGACCTCATCCAATTCGGTTGGTGGTACAAAATCTGGATCATTGGGGTCAGTATGTACAGATTCAAGTGTCTTTGGACAACACCTACTGTGGTCAAGAACGAGTGTGTCGTCAGGGAACAAGGTATTCCACAGTGTGCGCCAGCAGTCAACCTTGGAGTTTGCCTTCCTCCCGTTTAAGATGTCCTCGATGTGGGATGTGATGCCGTCTTCGGGGTTCGCGCTTGACTGGACGGCTCGAACTTCACACATCTGGCTCCTGTCGACTTGTTGGTGACTGATCAATCCCTCTTGTGTACCCATATCCTTCATGCATCGTGGGCAGGTAAATTGGGAAATGGATCGCTGCCGGTGAAAGTTCTTGATGTGGCGTTTGAGCTGGGGGATGTCGGGAAAAGATTGGACTGCACAGCTCTGGAAGTCGCGGACGTTGAACTTGGTGGGATTGCGCTTGCGGAATGGGCAGCTCAGATTTTGACCATCTACCGTCTTCTGCTTCTTCCCGTTGGGGGGTCGCCTGTCTTCGTGATCGTCGTCGTCATCATCGGCATCACCATCTCCATTATCCATCCCGTCGCTGAGCCGCTTCTTCTTGTTCCCATTCCCGCTTTTCCCACCATAATTTCCTGGGTTGGCTGGCTGAATTGCGATGTTTTTGGAGCCGGTGGCCTCTCGTGCGGTCTCGTGGTGGGAAGGACCTGCGGTAGTGTGCATACCGCTGGAGCGCACAATGTAAGCGAGCTCATCAAGGCAATAGTTGACCGATTCATAGGCGGCCGAGGCCGCATTGTGTTCGAGCTCAGCGATGTCCACACCAAAAACATGCCGCAATGCGCGGTCAAGAAAGTCCTGCACCAATCCATCGTCCGCACCTTGACTCGGCGCAAACCCAGCATCACTCGTCGAGTCTGGCGTGTCCTCATCAGTGGTAAACTCGCTCTCGCCTGAAGCAGGTTCAGGCTTTCCTTCAGCGGGCTCATGCTCTTCTGACTTCACAGCTCTTTCGACACCTCGACCATGATCATCAGCCTCATGAACGCTTGGGGAACGGCGGCCAAGTTCCTCCATGTCCCGCTCGGTGTTGGTGGAAGGGGTATCGTCCTCAAGGATCGGCGAATAGGGAATCTGAACAGACTCTCTCCGTGAAGATTGTCCGGGCCCTAACCGAGCCTGACCGAATGGCACTCTCTCGAAGCGGGCCCTTCTTGGTGACGACGTCATCTCAGCAAACCGACCGAGACGAGGCCTGGCAGATAACGGGGCACTGTCCGACGAGTTGGAGGCAAAGGAAGAGGCTCTTGAAGGTGGACAGAAGAGTCCTGAGCGTGACAGGAAGCTGGCGGGACGGGGCGGTGATGAAGCGTAAGGATCGGCGTCGAAGATGAGGTCCTCGTCGGTAGGATCGGGGCTCTCGGGTTCAGTGTAGTCGGTAAAGACGGAAGCAGCAGCAGCAGATGCGACGGACCAGCCGGTATTTGTCCTGTGCTGTGAGAAGCTCATCTGCATACTGTCGCAAGAGTCTCGCCTCTCGGGCTGCTCGACGACGGAATCCTTGATCATGTTGCGAAGGGGAAGGGAGTGGAGGTGGGCCCCGTGGAACTCAGCTCGTGCCGGCTTGTCTGGAATAGACTCGACAGCAGCATTCCCCATCGCGGACGATGTGTCGGTATCGGCTGGCGCCGGTGTTGCTGATGTAGAAGGCTCCATGATGGAGTCCAAAGGCTGACGAGGCCTTTCCCAATGAGGGGTAGCAATACTGGTACTTTGTAGTGTGTTCTCGAGAGTTTTGAACTCAGAATCTTGCAACAGGTCGAGTCTCGAACTGTTACTCGTTCGAATTCTTGTTCAGACTGGGTACTGTCGGTATATTAAGTCTTGTGGTCTGGTAAGTATTTCTGAAAAGGGGGGTAGGGGGCGATCTGGCTTGCAACCTGCAGCCAATATATTGACATTCAAGTTCGGAATAACAAGACACGACCACACTCGCGCACACATGTCATCGGTACACGGCTTATTATACGGACTACCCTGTGTTCATCTGACGAGACGCAGGCACACACACACATCCCAATCGGGACGAGGCTCTAGGATGCCGCTTCCTGCTGGCAGGGACCTGGCCGCATATTGGGCTCCCGCTGAGACGCCGCCTTCCGGAATTAAGGCACCCCAAGTGCCCGCTGTCCAGAAGCTGAGAGGTTGACGGCGGTAGTGGGAACCAAACCAGCGAATTAGTGGCCCAGCTCTCTGAGCAGCACGACCAGAAACCCACGCTATAGGCGGGAGGCCGCAACCACCAAGGCAGAATGGTTTTTGAGGTGGGTGGTTGCAATTGCGGCCATGGAGGAGGGCTATGTGGCGGTGTCAGCTCCGCCCAGCTTGTTGCATCATTGGACGTGGTGGGTTAAAGCTCCCGTCTATCTAGAGCTTCAACTCCCGACCTCGAGCTCCTGGTCATGTTGTTTGTTTTTCGGTTCCAGCCCAAGTCCAATATTTGTTTTTGTGGTTTATTGAGCCTAGGTTTTGTTGTTTTGGTTTTCTTGCCCTGCGCCGCTTTCACTCACTCGGCAGTGACTCGAACACCTATCAGCTCCTCCAATGCGCTGTATGTCGGCCGCGAACTGGAGTTTACACCAAGGCAGATCGAGAAAATGTAAACCTCGGCTCCGTCCTCTTAACGTGTCATTCGGGCGATGCCATGGTGTCTGAATCTTGAAAAATGGAACATATCCTACTGGTCAGCTCCATTAAAGCAAATGTGAAGTTGGTTCGCATCGTTCGCAACAGAAGAGATCGCCGAAGCTTGCCGAGTACCGAATGCAGAAGAAAGCGAGAATGCGGCGTGCGGCCAAGTTGTGTGTCCCTCATAATAGTGGTGTTTATTGCTCAAGGTATGTTCCAGGTTGTGGTGTTTCTGTACCACTACTGATGGGTCCCAAGGTCGTGGATCCCTGCGCCTTGTCACTGCATGCCTCTCAAATGCCATTTTCTCAAAGACTCAAACCGGGAGGCGGGAAAGGCTCTATTTTCATGGCTGCTCCCTCGAGTCTAAACTCAAGAAACTTGGTTTGCATGGTCTCGAATGTTGCGAAGAATGAAAGGGCAGATGAGACATGTCGCGAAAATGTTGAGAGCCCTCAAAGTGCAAATCACACTCTCATCGCGAGGGTTGGCATGAATTCGAGAATTGAGGAATTGAGCGCGAGGGAGCCAAGGCCCTGCCCTCTTGAGACCTGCACAGAATGTTATTCTTTCGCTGCGGGCCAAGGCTGTGCAGCGAATATTCTGTAGCGCGCGCAACCGACCCACCACCCAAGCAGGGGGGCAGGCCGCAGAACAAGCACCCGCCACGAATTGATTTCCATTCTGTTGTGAACCGTGCGTCAGGCCAGGGGACAGGACAAATGTGGGGCTTGTGAGACGACATCACGACCTGAAGATTGTCGCAAATTGATGCTCTGAGCAACACTGCGTCCTCAATTCAATCACCACCACAACGTCCAGAACCGGCGTGAATACCATGGCAAGATGCCTAAAGTACTGTTTATGAAGATTCTCCAGGTTTTTATCCCCCCTTGACGGGGTGGATGGCTTGGTTCAAGGCGCACCAAAGAGTGTCTCTGCAGTCTTCCTACTATCGCACAAGAAAACGACATGGACTCAGGTATGTGTCCGTCTCCCACAGCGACATCCAAGACCTTCCGGGAACTGTCTACGGGATCACCCTGTCTGGCAACATTTCCATAATATTGTGTGGTATTTTCCACCAGTCTTGACGGTCTTGAATGATGCTTTTACTCAGTCATACATTGGACAGACGACAGCCAGCCAGCCCAGAGGTCGTCCATCTCCTCGATCCCCTGTCTGGTCGGTTCCCCGCCTTTGGCGCTGACTGGCTGGGCAGGGTGGAAGGCTGCACTTCTGGCAGAAAAGGAAAAAGGCAGATTGCACAACTGGATATTTTGACCTACCGTACTGCCTTTTCCGCCAAGCCGCTGCCACCTGGCGACTTGGCAACTGTCAACAAAAACTCGGACGCGGCACAACTCGGCCATACACTCAAGTCGGTGCACAATTCAGACCGACAAATCAGACAGCATGAAGCTAGGTCGCTAGCTTTTGGCGGGGGTGCGGTGTGCAGAGGGAGGAGCTCCAGGACCTGAGGTGCTGCAGCGGGCTGCTGCAAAGTCGGGTGGTAACAAACTACAACAGCAAAAGCAAACGAACCTTTCGATGCATCCATCATCAGCAACCAAAAGCTGCCTTTCCAGGTTCTGAATTTTTGACTCGTCAACAATCACCCACCACCTTCCTTTCGCAATCGCCCGACTGTCGCGTCGTCATCACCACCACCGTTCGATAGATAGCTCTTATCAACCAAAATCCTTACCGCTCTATTTTTCTGCAACTTGAATTATTGTTTGGTTTTGCGGTGCTCCTTCCGCAAATCTATCCACCCCCGCATAACAGGCCAACCTACGTATTACCCTCCCGCATCCCCGAATCATCAACACAATGGCTGGTGGAAAAGGAAAATCGTCAGGCGGCAAGAGCTCCGGTGGGAAGACTTCGGGCGTCGAGGGTCCCAAGAAGCAGCAGAGTCACTCTCAGCGCGCCGGTTTGCAGGTACGTTGTCGCGTCGCTGGTGATACTTTCTTTTTTGGGGGCATTTTGTTGGCTTTAATTCTCGATCAACGCCTTTCTTCTGTTGCATACGGACCTGTCTCGCGACCCCATCTCGGTCACGCGTCTGGGTTGCATTCCCCAGCATTCTGGTGTTTATCGGACTTCCACCTTGTGGCTCAACAGCATCATGATATCGCGCTGGGCTTATTGGGGCATCGCGCATCATTTGCGCAATGCGCTCATTGCGTTCGCTCCAAGATGTTCGGTCGCGCACTTTGATCGGTGCTGAGCCCCGCACTCTCCCTGACTGGGGGAGTCACAGTCAACCAACATGCAGGCAATCTTCTTTGTTTCAAGCGCGTGGCCAGTTATTGGATAACCTTGGTTTGCTAACAATGGTTGCGATCTAGTTCCCATGCGGTCGTGTTAAGCGTTTCCTCAAGCAAAACACCCAAAACAAGATGCGCGTTGGTGCCAAGGCTGCCGTGTATGTTACTGCCGTGCTCGAGTACCTCACTGCCGAAGTTCTTGAGCTTGCAGGAGTAAGTGAACCTCTTGAGTTTCTCCCTCTCTTCCTCCACCTTAGGCTCGGCTAATCATATTGTTTTTTCTCAACAGAACGCCGCCAAGGACCTCAAGGTCAAGCGTATTACCCCTCGCCATCTTCAACTCGCGATCCGCGGTGACGAAGAGCTCGATACCCTAATCCGTGCCACCATCGCCTTTGGTGGTGTTCTTCCGCACATCAACCGCGCACTCCTTCTCAAGGTGGAGCAGAAGAAGAAGGCCAAGGCCGCCGAGGCGTAAACAAGGAAAACACAACTTCGAGAATAAATCTTGGAACGGAGTTTTTCTTTACGCGCTCGAGCAGGACTGAAGGGAAGCGAATACCCTGACCGAACCCTGCACCGCCTTGGTTTCACGCGTTACATGGGTCTGGTGTCTGTTCGGGTGCGAGATTTTTTATTGGTTTGCTTACACGACAAGACTCTGTCTATTTGGGCGTATTTTCCTTGATGTCAAGATCCTGACAGGGACAGGTCGGACCGCTCAGGACTGTGTGTGACGGTGGTCTTTACTGCTTCACCACGCTGCTCAGCAGGACAAGATCATCCGCAGATACCTGGGGAGAGACGGCAAGGCCACGCTATTTAGGTCGGTTGACACGGAATTATACAGGAACACTGGGGTGGAATCTTCTTTTGAGGGACAAAAGCAAATGCATGAAAATGCGTGCTGCTACAATATTGGGCTTTTGATCACTCTGTAACAACATACGTTTGCTGTTTCGTCTTATTTTTTTTCCCAAGGGGTTGGTCGATATACACAGTAAGAGCAAAAGCACTGACTGTTTTGCTAAAGGTTTTAGTTAGGCAGAACCGGAAATGGTCCGGTTAGGCTGTGGCGCCATTTACTTGTCCTAGCTTCCTTGCTTTCATATTCTCCTGGTGCTAATACTATGTTTTCATGTGGTGAGTTTGTCAGCATCATATTTGCCTGCCTCGATTACATGCTTTGCCATTTTCAAATCAGTCAAGGTCTAATCCTGTCTATCATTTTTTTGAAGTTCTATGGATGAGTTAGAGCCATCCTGATTTGAGGACTGTATCCAGCTCCATCTCAAAAAGCGACTCGGCCCCGGGCTCCGAATCCTGAGCAGTAGCCTCCAGTGTCACTGCTCTGGCGGTTGTCTCGCCTGGGGTTTCTTTTTCCTCGGCGTCATGACCAAGAACCTGCTTGTCGACTCTCTCCTGCTCTTCGTCTTCCGCGAGAACGAGTTTGAAACCCATCTTGCCGTCCGCTCGCTGCTTCACTCTGGCCCTGCCAGCCTTGACAGCGTTGAACTGGACATCTCTGCACTCGGAGGGCGAGTCGCAGTGGACCTCGCAGCTGTGCTGTTGTTTTACGTATAGCTTTTCTTTGAGGCTAGAAACGTGGTCAGATTCTAAGGCGGATACGGGCTTCCACATCAGGATGGGCAGCTGTTTGGTCAGTGACATCCGACGCGGTGTATAAGGTGCAAGTTCGTAGGTCGCGTAGGGCTCTTTGTCCTGGGACGACTCAGATGAAGAAGGGTCTTGCGAATAACTTGAAGAAAGGGAAAGCGAAAGAGAGCGGCGTCTCGAGCCCCATTTCGCCCAGCCTGCGTAGTCAAACGAGGAGGTACACATCCGCTCCTGCTTCTTTGCCTTTTTCTTCCGGATGACTTTGCCGTTAACTACTTTGCTGACGTACTCGGTGGGGGCATTGGCAGAAGAAGATGGAGAGGCCTGGGATACCGGCCGAGTGCAAAAGGTGTGGGAGCAGTCCAGGCAACGGCGGGTAACGGCCAGAGGGTAAATCTCGTGGCAGCGGTGGCAGCGCCAGACCCAAGGCTTGGGATGAGGCAAGGGCAGGATCGCGTGGATCTGCTTGGCTGCGGGTGGCGAGGGAGCTCGGGACTCGGGAGGAGTCAGAGGGAAGGAGCTTGAAGTTTGGTTGCCCATGCCGGAGGAGAGGACTGGGACAACTGTGGGGTTTCTGCCAGGTGGTGATGGCGTTGATGGCGAGATCATATCTATATTATCGGTCGATGATACGGGTGTAGTAATCAGCGGTTGTGTGAGCTGGGTCTGGGTTGGATCATAAAGCTAATCGAGAATGATGGTGATGGTGCTGTTGATGATACTGATATTGGTGCTGACCGTTATGAAGACTGGCTAAAACTTGAAGGAAAGGTAATGAAAAGCAAAGATGGTGATGGATGTGTTCAAACCAGCTGGACACTTTTGGATCCTTGGTTATTGGAAAGAAAAAAATCAAGTTGGGAGAAGAAGAGAAGTAAAATCAATCACCACCACGTCTAGCTGACATGCCCCATATTGAGCAGTAGCAGGACTGGCAGATATAAATTGGGCAGCCGAAAGACAAACGATCCAGGTCATGAGGAAAGCATTATACCGTCTTTGCGACTAAAAATACTCAGTCGTCACGAAGTCTTTATTCGATGAGTGGCGTCAAAAGTGACTGAAGAAGGCCCAGGGACTCCAAGGGGGGGGACTCTTCAGGGACGGCAAAGAAACATCTGTATAATCCCTTTTGTTGCCGCATCTTATAGAACATCAAAGATATATCTTCATTTGTAACAAGTTACAATGCTATTCAGGTCCAGCACGGCAACAATTGAAAGTACAAAGAGGGCAATGTCCCCATATTCAAAGAATATCAGTTCTTTTTGTTCTTCTAGCTCCTCGACGGTTCTAGTATCTGTTAGACAACATGATCCCAGGGTCATGCGTGGTCGGTATTAGCCAGAACATAATACAGGTTGGCTGAGAGTGTCGCTTCTCATTCTACATGTAACGCTGTGTGACGATCGTGGTTCTCGGTCGTGGTGAATGATAATCTGGGTTTCACTGTTGTGAGCTGGGCAGAAATGTCGTGAAGCCATGATTGAGACCCTACAACAGGGTGAAGCGCTGCTGAGGGATTGAAGTACGCTCACGATGAACCTCAGGGGCAGGCATTCAATGCCCACAGACAGCAGCAATTCCACCAACAGCATACCCGCACTCTCCGCACTAAAGGTGAGAGTGTTGAATCATTGTATTGCATACGAGGCATAAATGGTACATTATTCCAATGCATGAAGAATAAGAGAAGCGCAGGACATTTTACCTATCATGATCATAGGTATTCGTAACCAAGATCGACAAGGCGCAAGTGGTGAGAATGGTACGAAAAAAGACAGACAGAACTATCACTGCACAGTATATACAGGCCCTTGGAAACACTGTTTGACTGGGTTGCGAATACATAAAAGCCTCCCCCCTGCTTCCTCACTGTCGGGACGGTCACCCACCCGCGGACGGTCACCCGAGATGACGACTCCAGTGCCCCGCAAAACGACTGCGCTAGAAACATGAAAAGGGGCTTCTGGATCACCGCTTGGAAGTTCTGGGGTTCTGACATTGCCTCCTTTGCTTTTTGACAGTTTATTAGTGCAGATAACGGATATCAACGCCATCATGTGATGGTGAAAATACTCAAATTTTGACCCCGAAATAAATCCTAGGGCTGCAGATGGGAATAGACTGACTGCCTGGCATATCGCATATCGTCAGTAGCAAAGATGCCAGTGGTATCGGATCGTCCAAATCCCGCCTGCTAACAACCCCTTTTCCTGGTGAGCTCTGGTCTGTCTAGCCCCTCACGTGCCCCTGAAGTTGGTGAGCCCACTCACCTAGATTCAGCAAGGAGAATGCACTCCGTTGAGCGTCATTAGATTTTCACACAAACTGCCCGGTTGGCAAATCGCTTGCATGTGCTGCTGTTTTTTTAGTGACCTGAAGTGCCTGATAGGCTGTCCGACACCCCGCCGCAAAATGTTGCCTTGCATCCGCCATGACGGGATGGACATTGGAGGACCAATCCCAGATCTCAGAGCTCACCTTTCCAGACGATACCTGGGGGGCAGTCAGCGCGGGGCGGCAAACGGCAAACAGACGCGAGAATGGCAAATCAGATGGTTCCACTGTCCTGAGTCAACGGACTGCTTCTTCCCAAGCTGCTCCAGCGTTTGAGGTAGCAACCAAGCAGCAAAGTTGCAGCAGTGACATCGAATCTTGAGTGAATGAGTGAGTGCTGAAAACTGAAATGCTGCAAAACTGCAAAGCTGGTCCCAGCATTTCGTCTGGGTTTGTGCTTGGCGAGGGTGGGGCCACAAGAAGAAGACAGGATGGGCATCTTAATTTTGGCGGATGGATTTCCTCAAGGCAACACTCCTCCCCAGCTCAGGCTTCAGGCTCACTCCTTTTTTTATGCTTTTGGAGAAGAGCAGCATGTAGGCCCTCATTATATATGTAGGTATGGTTCCATTAATCTCGGAGTGGTCTATGGGGGTTTTGAACACACGCTGTGGCTCGAGAGAAGCAGAGTGTACACATAGTATTTGTGATGCAAAAGCTCAAATTGTCTCGAGGGGCTGATGATGATGAAAGAACGGGAAAGGGCAATTAAGGTAAGGGTGGATCCCCACAAAAAGACAGGTCCCTGGCAACAGACTACCAGACCTGACAGACCGCCCAGGTCTCCCGAATTTTTTTGACACAAGCCCACACCTGCCATCTCGGCTCCCTGCTGCATCGCCTTTTCCTCCATCCCCTCCACCAAACCCACAATCTCTCCAACAAGGCATTCATCAAGTCCTTTTTTTATTTTATTTCAGTTTCCTCTCTGGTGATTCGTCTGCACAACCCTTCCATCACTTCTCCTTTTTCCCCTCTTGATCTCCGACGGCTCCCTCTCACGACTAAAGAGACATCCAACAAAAAAAAAGGAAAAAACAAGAACGAGTAGTAGGAAACGACGTGATGACCTAGACATATCCCAGTTCAACGGCAAAACGCAACCAATCCCCTCACTCCGAGCGTCACTCACTCTCCTATTTTTTTTGTTACCACAGCGGCATTTCCCTTGTGGTATCCGCCATATATTATCTTCGGAGCAGTAGTAGTGGACATCGGGCGCTGATTTCTTCCACTGCTGCTAACCAGGCCGTTGCCGCTGCATCGTGTCTCTCTATCACGCTTTCGCTCTCCCGTCTTCGTCCTTTTCGTCCCATCTACGAAGTCAGGTACTTATCACCGTATCTTGTGACAGCGCACACGAAGGACACGCACTGTGGAGTTGGCCGTGCACCTTCGTTTTCTCCCGCGAGTTTTTTTCCCCATCGACCGACCGGCCGGCGGTCTTCACAGCTCCTCCGCAAGACATTTGAAAATTCACGCCCCAGTTACCTTCTTGCTGCTTTTGGTGCAAACTCCACACCGAAGAACTCTGCACTTCGCTGGCGGAATTTGGATTTGGATTTTCGGCTTGTGGTCTTATTTTGACTTCTGCAAACATTACCGTGTTTCCCCTCTCTTCTTCACTTTCTTGCCCTCGCACAAAACCACCATCACCCGATCGCTGAGCTTTCAACAAGATTTGGTCCCTTCTATCCCGTCTCGCCGGGGACCAATCCAAACCGATCGGCGAATCCTCGTTTTGCACAAACTCGCGAACCCCCTGAACGTATGAGCTCGAGCTGTATCTTGCTGCCCCCATCGACAACCCTACAGCGATCGGAAGTGCGGATTAGATTCGGTTCTGACTTCGCTCCAAGATAGCGCCGGCTTCACACGATAGCGACGCTACGGATAACCAAAATGAGCCAGCAACAGTCCGACATGTACTATGGCGGGTACGCTTCGACGGGCACTGTCAACCGGTCCCCCGGATCACGACCTGGCTATTCGACCGTCACCGGACTTCCCGGCAGTCTCAATCGCATGGGTCAGCGCCAGATGGACACCCAACAACCTCCCCTTCCCACACTTTTTGCTGCAGATGATCGTTTCAGTGCATACGACAACAATAGCAATATCAATTCGCTCAGGCATAACAGGGCACTCATGCAGACGTTCGGGACAGAGAATCTCATGGGCAATGCTCAGGCATGGTCTTACAATGGAGCAAACACTGTGAATGGGGCCATGAGTGATGGCAGGTTGCGAGGCGCGTCACGAAGGACTGCACTTCCATCGGTTCGTTTTTTATTCTTTCCCCCCTTCATGTCTTCCCGCTGCGTATCTGCCTTCCTTTCCAATTTGATACAATTGTCCTTTTGTTCTGGATCTCAATCACCATATGATCGGATGGAGCACATATGAAGAATCTAACTGACCTGACTCGTTTTGCTTGCTGTAGGAATGGATCACGTCCGATCAGTCAACTCTGGGCAGCCAGGCTCTGAACACGCCGACGACCCAGTATTCGAATGTCGTCAACTTTAACCAGGGCCTTAGCATGTTGAATGGCGATAGCGGTTTTGGAGCTGACCGCCATGGTTACGCGAACAGTCTTTACGATCCCCGCCACGATCCCAAGTCTTTGGGCAGCGACCTTATTCCGACCGCCATCGTTATCAAGAACATCCCGTTCAACGTCCGCAAGGAAATGCTCACATCGATCATGTCGGAACTTGGTTTACCTCAGCCGTATGCTTTCAACTATCACTTTGACAACGGTATCTTCCGCGGGCTTGCATTTGCCAACTTTCAAAGCCCCATCGATACACAGACCGTCATTGAACAACTCAACGGGTATGAAGTCCAGGGCAGGAAGCTCAGAGTCGAGTACAAGAAGATGCTGCCCGAGCATGAGAGAGAGCGTATTGAGCGTGAGAAACGCGAAAAGAGGGGCCAACTGGAGGAGCAGCACCAACCGATCCCCTTGCATTCCCAGTCTTCTATGCATTCACTGAATGCCGCCCACAGTACTCGATCGCGAAACTCGCCGCTTCGTAAGTCTGCGACAAAATCAACAATGAAGCTAGCTCCCGTCACGACTAACCCAGGATCCATTGCAGGGGATGTGGATCTCAACAATCCGGATACTCTGCAATTTTACACCGAATTGACCCTTTTCCGCAATGATCCCAACCGGGAGATTTTCGTCTTCCCCCCTACAATTACTCCTGTGCAGCGGCGTACCGTTCATATCCTGGCGCATAACATGGGCTTGGAACATCGGTCTGTGGGCGAGGGACAACACAGGCAGATTCACGTTGTCAAGGATAGTGCTACTGGGTCATCTCTGCACTTGCCCCCCGGGGTCTCAGCCGACGCTCACCGCCGCGGTCTTAGCCGAGCCGCTACTATCGACTTTGCAGAGACCCGCGCTCATGGACCGGGCCAATACGCCACGGTTGGCAGGTCTGGTCGCCACGGCCCAACCTTGGAGCTTCCAGACAGTCCTGACGGTGGCTTAAATGCCCTTCGCGGCGTCAAGTCCTTTGCTGATCTGCGCTCTTACACGCCTAGCCCGTCATTGTCGTCTACCGGCTTCCCGCAGGCTGCCAGCATCGCTCAGTATGGCGAATACAGTGCCAACCTTGGCAGCGGTGGCCAGAACAGCTCACTGACCACTCCCACCACGCCTGGTACCAACTCTAACAATGATCCTTCTATGCTGATCGGCAACCTTGACGGCATGTCTCTGTCCGATACATACGGCAGCGCCAGACTCCGCCCCCGGGATGCCCCTGGTGCCATCGGCAGTCAGCGCCCCGGATTGAATGGCAACAGCACCCGCAGCGTACCAGAACGTCAACCTCATGGCCCTAATGGGGACTGGGGTGAAGGGATTGGTGGCGGCTTCTCGTCACGGGGTCGGGCCAATGGCCACATGCAGAGAGGAAGTGGTACGTATCTCAACGCCCTCTTTCCTTTCTTTCTTTTTTACCTTCTCTGTTTCTCCTGTACTAACCAAGACTGCTAGACTCTTCCGATGCTGCGGTGCGCCAAGCAACCACATCCGCCGCAAGATTCCAGTAGAGTCGGAACTTGACAAGTGCGCCCCAACACGATTGGCAGCTTTCTAATGCCTACCACCACCGTAACCAACGTCCGGCCACCATGTATCTCGCGGTGCCCCCAGCATACCAAGGTGTCTCGAGCCAACAATCTTATCGTCATTCATCATACGTCCCATTTTATCCTAACCCGCCTTCGACACCTCCACCCAGGGTCTATGTTATTCCCCCTTCGCCATACTAAATGTCAGATTGCGACGGAGCGCACACGTTCTGTATGACGGTTCTCCGGACACTTGTCGATGCGGAGATGCAACAAATCATGTATACACGAAAACTCACACAAACATCCAGGTGATGCCAACGACATACGGGTCTCCAACACCCAATTTCCCTCCTGCTCACCACAAAATCAACTTGTAATTTTTGTTCTGCCGCTGGGAGAAAGTCACTGGCTTTTTTCTCTTTCGCGGTTTTCCGACATCGCCTTTTTTCTCCCGAAGCTCGGCCTGTTTTAGATACACGAAGCCTGGACACAGCGGGCTTCATTTGTACTGCTACAACCCTTGGAACCTTCACACATTCTCCTTGCTCACCACGTCCACTTGCGATCGGAAGTGGAAGTGACTGAGCTGTTGGGTATACACGAAAAAATCCTTTCTACATATCACATGGGTAACCACTATGCGCCTCACGTCATGATCGGCGCTCGGAAACCAAACCCTCTCGCATGATGGGTGCGCAACGGTGTATCACTTCTTGCCCCAACCGTTGGATTTGTTTCTTGTGTTTTTACTCTTCGGCTGCGGTTAGGCCTTCACAAGCGCACAATTGGAAGGCATGTTTTTTTGGCGGGAGAATTGTCGAGAGGTTCATGTCAGCCGACTAGGGACTGTTATGAATGTTATGGTGTAACGACATCACGTCCTCACACGGGGTATGACACGCATTATCCTCCTTTCGACAGGCTACATCGATCGGTTGTTCGTGGAGCCTGCAAGGGAGCTATAAAGGATGTTACGGCGAACGAATCAACTAATAGACACGGTTCCTGAAGCTTTCCGGTATTTTCCCATTCGAGGCTACTCTCGACTTGCCAACTTTTCATCGTTGCCATGCGAGGGTACGAGTCGTTTTCTCGACGCGTGTCGCTATTCTTTGTTTTTGCATGCGAGAACACACGGTCCGGAAGTGATGCACGACATTTTTTTATCTCGTGGAAAAATAACAAAAAGTTCGTCTTGGGGGCTACTGCAGCCCCTGGTTTCATCACGATTGCATTTCGGTTCTCTTGTCTTTTTATGTCGGTCTACCTCTACCAGGAATGCCTGGCCTATTTAATATATCTGCTCTTTTCACAATTGGTTTTTCTGTTTGTTGCTGTTTTTTTCTTGTTGCTTCCAGGTTGCGTGCGATGGAGGATGTATAGTTTGTGGAGTAGCAGCGTGTCTCTTCTGGCTCCTCCTTGTTCGTGATTTGAGATGTGTTGCTGCTATGGTGGAGGGGACGTGGCAACAGAACGCCGCGACAAGTTACCAACCGTCGACGGGAAGCTCTCGATCATTCACTAACCGATTATACGTTCTTATGTTGATGTCTTCTTGGATGCTTTTATGGGCTGGCAACAAAGAAGAAGACGACGATTCGACGGGTACTAGGAAGGGAAATAGCATGGCCTGGCTGGAAAATGTGACTTGATCTGGGAAGCAGAGTTGTGGTGGTCAGAGCGAAGCAAGCGAAGCATAATCCGGGGAACATGTTAGACCGCGTAAACGGCAAGATATAT
This sequence comes from Podospora australis, assembly GCA_033296905.1. Taxonomy (NCBI): domain Eukaryota; kingdom Fungi; phylum Ascomycota; class Sordariomycetes; order Sordariales; family Podosporaceae; genus Podospora; species Podospora australis. The sequence continues at coordinate 30,550 of MU864527.1, forward strand.
TGTTGGGTGGAAACAATGGAAATGGACTTGGGAAGCGCCGAGCGGGGGGGTCGCTTTACGAGTGATGGGTACGAGACCATGAGTCATGTGGTGTTTGTGGACTCTCTTATGCCTAATTTGTTGTTCTGTTTCTGTGTCTTTGTTTGTAATTACTGCCGAGTGTAGATAGACTATAGTTACCTGGTATGGAGTTGCTGGTCTGATACCCATCTTGTACCACTCGAACTGTTTTCAGTGAAGTGACTGAAAATCATATTTGACTGCGCTCGCTCTTTATACTCAACGCTGTCTCTATGGAGAGTCTATTTGAATGGTCAAAGGTGAGTGAGGAGCTATTCCAACAGGTCCTCCCTATCCTTTTCCCTTAGAGCAGTCTGTACAGCCTTCAACACTTTGGCATGATGAGCAGGAGGGGCAGCCACGAAGCCAAAGTTGTTCTTGAGTAACCTCCCGGGAGACAGATCGATGGGCCTACCATGAATATCGGTTATTTTGCCACCTACTTCTTCAAACAGGAGCATGGCCCCCGCATGATCCCAAAGTTTGCCTGTTCTCTTGCGTGACTTGTACACCCAGACCGTGACATTTCCCAGACCCATGGCCAACGCCGACCAGCGCGGGACCCAGCCCAGGAGATCGCACGGTGGCGCGGAGATCTCTAGGGTACTGGCGACCAGAGAATGGATCGATTCGATTCCAGAGTCGAGGTTGGTAGACGTCACTGCCCTTAACTGTTGCTGGCTGCTGCTTCCATCCGCGTCCGCATGTCTTGGGAGTCTTTTGGGGACCGGCGCCTGTTCTGAAGGGTCGACGAATAAGGGGAGGACATGAGTGCCGTGACCCCTGACTGCGAATAGAAGCGTGCCCTTCCCGGAGGGATCAAGATCCGCATCCGACACGGGGGAACAAGAAGTGGAATTGGAAGCATTGTGATCCAACAGCGGCAAGGCCACCACGCTGAGCATTTGCTTTCCAGCATTCAGCAGAGCAATGTTGATGGCATATTGCTCGCCTCGCATGTACGTCTTGGTACCGTCAATGGGGTCAAAGACCCAGACGGCGGCGGTCTCGGACCCTGAATCAATGGGTCCGGTGAGAGAGGTGCATTCGTCGATGGCTCTGCATAGTTCTTCTTTGTCTTTGGGACACCAGATAGGCGGGGAAGAGTCGACGAGGAGTCGGTAGACACGGTCCAGCAGGACAGGATTTTGACGCAGTTCATCGGCGGATTCTTCGCCTATTAACGAGAAGCCCGGCGTGGTTTGGCAGAATGAACCAGCGAGGAGGGCCTGGATGGCAAAGTCTGCGATGGTCACGGGGCTGAAGTCTTCTTTGATAATATTTTCGATTTTACTGTCATTATCGGCTTGCCCTTCATCTCCGTTGGCACTGAGGGGTTTTCTGGAGGCATTGGCAAGTGCTGCGCGGCTAATGACAGCAGCGTGTCGGGCAAGAGTGATGGCGGTTTCGAGTTCTGCTTTGTAGTGGCTGTCCATTATCATCCCTGCGTTTGAGTTCTGCTCTACTTGAAATAGTGTTTGGATGCTTCCTTGGGTCTTGCGGTAATTAACTTTTCGGACACCCAATGAACCTGCGCTATAATTTTGAGTTAGTACCTGGGTTACACACAAGGTTAGAATTTGTGCTTACCTAGGTATATACTTATATATATTATGGTGAGGCTGTCGTGATACTAGATAGCGACCTATTTCTCAAGTGATGGAGAGTCTCTCAACTGTGACCAGGTGCGTGATGCCCAGCACCTAGAACTGACCCACATATGCAAGACTCCGGCCGAGATAGGGGCCGGGACCGGAGCTTCGTCACACTATCTGCTCCGGATGGCATATCCGCGACTGAACGGACAAAATTTTCCTATTGTCTTGTTTGTAGAGAAGAAACGCATCGAACCTCTTTGCTCTTTTGCAAGATCTTAGCTCTCGATTCAAGCCTTAAACCTCCAAGTCTTCAAATAACCCTGCACACATACAAAATGCCAGTGCTTGTACGGAATGTTCAATCCGGACAGCACATATTCTTGACATGTTTCCGACGTGTTTTTGGATTCCGATCGTTGCCGTTTCATAAGCGTGGGAGAGGGCGGTTGACATGCATCCAGTGGAGGAGATCACGCCTCGCTCACCATATAGCATAACTGCTCAGCCACTGGCAAACTGTTGGCAAATCGCTTGTATGATTTACCTTTTACGAACTTAAGAGGAACAGTGTCGGAAACTAATCCTGACAGGAAGGCTGAGAGATTTCATCATCGTCAAGCTCCCTGTCTACTGCGCGTTCGGGATCTCTGAGGGGTTGTGGTCTCGTCAACTCCCTGCACCATCAGAGATGCCTCATCCACTCAATCTATCACAATGACAGCATGACGATGACGTAACGAATACTCTCGATATCTTCCTTTGGATTCTTTGGTAGTCGCTCTCATACTCCTTTCCCTCTTGGGTCATCTTGGCCAAAACACCAAGAATCATTCATCATCAGCCATCATGGACGGTTCTCTCCTTAACACGTCTGCTTCTGTAAAAAAAATTTGGCCGAGTCACATCAACAGAAGAGTAATAAGGCCGGATCGACATGCACCACTTATTTGTTTCGGGTTGTCCGAGAGCTGGGTGGGTGACAGAAGTTGGGGTTTCTTTAGGCAAAATAGCTTTTCTGTCTGAATGAGTTTCGTTTGCCTGACATGCCGCCTTGACAGGCACGTGGCATTCGTTCCGGCTTCATGTACTTCGTACCTAGTGTATTATTACCCACATTTCTCTCTGTTTCCGTTTCTTGGGTTGACAGAAGGCTCCTACCTGTGCATAGGTAGGTACCTAGGCAGAAGAAGCCATGGGGTATGGGTGTCGTGGCGTGTGACTACATGTACAGGCAATAGCAAACAAAAATCATATTACCTACCAGCTTGACTTGTGAGTCTTGAAAGAATAAAACCATCAGCTCCGGCTTAGGAAGGAGAGCCAGTTGCGGCGCCAAGATATAATCTATCAAACACACAATGTGTATATTGACTTTAAGCCTTGGCGTCCAATGGACGAGCGGCAGCTATTCCCCCGTTGGTTTGATTGGGGCGAAATTAATTTGCCGCCGCTTCCTCTTCTCACGTACTCGCTGGGTCTCTGACGGGAAAGTGACCCCAAGGTAGAAACACTAGAATGATGGAATTGGATGCCGTTCCTCGTGTAAAGATACTGGGAAAAGATGGATGCAGGGTTTACTTTGGCTTAGATACACCAGGCTTCCTTTATGCTGGGAAGAGAAATATGGTAAAACGCGTAACGGGGGAATGATAATATGATGATATGATGATGATGATGACAACGATTAACAGTGACAACGACTCCCTCTCTCTCGAGACAGTGCAATTTCAACGTTCGACCAAGTAAAATCAGAATTGGAATTTTGACAGGGCAGATGGCTTTCTGTAGTATGATGAAAAACAAATAAGAACAGAAACAAGAGTAATTGTCTGTTTGCCCGTCAGGGTCGGGTAAATCCGGGCTTCTCCCTGATTAATCTCTCGTCCATCCCCAAGAACATCAAGAGGAAGACAATGACGCTTAAGCCTTGATGGCCATCTCGCCCATGGGCATAGCCTTGAGCCCTGTATTGTTGCGAATTTGTGTCAGCAAATCTTGCGTGTTTGGCAGCAAGGGACGCAGTGAAAGGAATAGAAAACTTACAGCCGTCGACGGGCTCAGGAGCCTGCTGCTTGATGGTGCAAGCGTTGTACTTCTCGGGGGCTTGGTAAGTGAGACCAGCAGCGGGGCAGTCACGGTTGAGGTTGCAGCCCTTGTCCATGGCGCGCTGGAGGGTATCTCCCTTCCAGCCGAACACGTAATCACCGTGGGCAGCAGAGCCACTAGAGCAAAGAAAGGTCAGCAAAAAGGATTATGAAAGATGGCCACACGAGACGTACCCGAGGTTCATGCTGTAGACGAAAGCAGGGCCGGAAGTGGGCCACATGTTTTTGTCGGAGAAGTTGGTGACGTTCCACATGAGCTCGTACATGACCTGAGGAAGCTTGACGGGGTGGCTGGATGGGCAAGCACCACCACCATTGGCACCGGAGCCCTGGCCATAGGCGACGTGGGACTTGTGGTCGGGGGTGTCAAGGTTCTTACCATCCCAGCAGCTGGGTTTTTTTTTGTCTTTGTTAGCCCCAAGTCTTTTCTCTGTTTGATTTCCAAAGAATTCCAAAACTTACGTAGGGAAGATGATGGTCTGGCGGATCATCTTGCAGCGGGTCTCCTGGGGGATACCGACGGTATCAGAACCAGTGCAGGGAGCACCACCCACAAAGTTGTTGTCGCTGGTTGATGTCCAGCAACGATGGCAGATGTTGGACTTGGTGACCTTGCTGTCCTCGGTGTTGGCGGCGTTACCAGCAAGCATACGGAAACCCTGATGATCTTGTGGTTAGCATGGCACTAAGGAATCAATCACGAAGGGAAGAAATCAAGACGTACGGGCTTGAAGGCAGTGGTCTTGCCGCTGGGGATGTAGTAGACATCGAGACCACCCTTGTTGATGAGCTGACCCTGAGGACCGCCGTTGCCAACCTGGGGTATACGGTGGTAGCTGCCATTCTTGTGCTTGAAGAACATGACGGCAGTCCAATAGTTGGACAGATCCTGGACGAAAGAGCAGGATGTGCAGGTCGAGCGCTCGGCGAGATCATACTCGACGGGGTTCATGGTCAGGTTGAACGAGTTGCCACCGACGATCTGATGAAGATGGGGGGTGTAGCGGACACCGGGGTTGACGAGAGGGTCGACACGGTCGACGACCAGCTGCGAGCATGCGAACCGCAACATGTTCTGCGCGATAGCGCCGTTGACAAGAAGCGCAACGGCGGCGGTGAGGGAAGCCCACGAATGCATTTTGGCTTTTGATGTGTCTGTTTTTCTCCCCCTTTTTTTCTCTGTTTGGTTTCTCGTTGGAATCGACTTGAGGAGGGTTGACGGACTGGAGTGTCTGATCTCGCTGCTGCTCTGATCTCGACCGGAGGAAAGAGGAAACTTCGACGGTGGACGAAGAAGAAAAAGAAGACCAAAGCTGTTGAGAGGCAACGACGTCTTCAGGGGGGTCTTATATTTTTTTTTTTTTTTCGTGTCCCTGTCTTCCTCTCACCCTTTTTTCGGTCTTCACATCATGGCCCGCCCTTAACCCGGTAGAAGTGTCGTTCATCTCTTTCAGGCTCCCGGCAACTACTAACTGCCGATGCGACGGAACTTGTTCGACAGTCTTCTGTCATTTGGGTATAATCTGATCCATTGGTTCGAGAGTGGCCCAGTCGTATATTGAACCTCTTGCCGTATTCGTCGACAATTGCCGGAGCTCCGGGATCTGCTTGTTGGATGTTTAAATGATGGTGACCTTTTTTCATAATCAACATGATCCTCCCCCTGGTCCAGAAAGTCTTTCTGAGAGCTGGCGTATTGAGCCTCCCGGGTAAAATCAACACCCACCCCCATCAACCCCCTTTGATTGTTTTTCCCCCTTACTACCCCAAGGTCACGTTGCTCACCCGCAGCCTTCCCTCCTCGCTTCGTGTTGTATACATTGGAGAATACAGTAAGTGACGTATGAGAGCGCAGAACCAAACTAGATATAACTGGGGTTTCGGGAGACATGATCGTGATGTAGTACTTGTCAACATACATACCCTCCCTCCAGTCCTCCCCCATGGGGTTCATTTTCTGGGGTGCGGGAGGAACATTCCCATTCGTCGAAGCTAAATTATTCTTGCCGCCTTCCATGTGCACTCCCTCTCTGTCTCCGCCGCTTCGGGCCTTCCTGGCATCAAAAGGCAATAAACAAGGACAGAAAACACCATACCTCGCAGCGCGGCAAGTGGCAACAGCGGCAGCAGGTGAAGCAGCATCCTCAACAATGTCAACCGAGAACCGAACCAAAATCAAATCCATCCCACCCTACCTTACCTCCCAATAACCATGACCCCACAAGCCACGTTTTCATGACCCCCCCATGTTTGTGTGTTGGTGTTCTTCTCGTCTCGCTATCGCTTTGTTCTCGCTGTTTGCTCTATGTGCCGAGAAATGACATCCACTGGTATTCGGTTTCTTCCGGGCGTTGTGGTCACACAGGCCTCTCGACTAGATAAACGATATATCATGAAGTGATCCTGCCGGGAAGAAGATAAAAAATAGGAGCGAAAGGGTACAGCGAATATACGACCGATAATCCGAGGAGTTCGCATATCTGTGCGTCAAGACAAATATACAGAGGAGAGAAATCAAGTGGTATGACCTGACAACCTGCTGCTGGCATTTCCAGGTTGGCCTCACTCTCTTGGCCTTGATCGTCGCCAGCTGGATACACCCAGAGACATATCATGGCAGAGCTCTCTTTCTCATGTGAAAGATATTAGCACCGCCACGCCCAGGCCGTCCCAAATGTGACCTTGTAAACGCCGTGACCCATTTTACCTCTGGAATGACTTGTCTACCTCTTAAAGTGACCAGCTCCATGTTCAGTGGTAGACCAGCCGGCTTGACTGCAGCGCATACCTGCACATGGGTGTATATGGCGGTCGCTCGGAGGAAGACTCCTGTCTATCTTGTAACTAGGCCTGGTAATGTTGTCTGGCCAGAATTTCCCTCACGCTTCGCCTTCTTCACGTGGCTTTCATTTATTATACCCCAGTAATCATGTTGATTTCGGATGAGAGCCCAGAGGCCTAGACCAAGGCAACACAACATACCGGAGGGCACTTATCTGTGTGGGCTTCATCTGTCTTGATCCACTGTGGGTTTTGTTTTGTGCCCAACATGTCTTCTCCCTGATTTTTCTTTTCGAGCCGCATGCCTAAACTATCTTTGGCTCGGTGATTCCGTCCAGAAATCAAACATGACATCCGACCTCAACGCCTGCCTTGACGTATCTTGGCTTCTGTGTTCTGTCTCACTGCCCCTCTCGAGCAACTTATCATCGATCTGATCAGTCATACATGATTTGTACTCCGTCTTTTTGTGAATCTTAAGCGAAACGTGTTGGTTGCAGGTCAACCCTTTTTCTCTCACCACGTGGCACTGACATAATTATGTCGGCCTCGGCGGGTCGGACCCCAAATCTATCTGGTTCGAAGCAGGTCGAAATCTCTTGCCGTTAATGACGAAAGAAGTGGTTCTCCGATATCAAAGTCGAGTCGGCAGTTACAGTGTCTGGCAGAGACACGTCTAGTCCGTAACTCCCTCTTTTCCATCGCCCTCCATCATCTGGACCTGAACAGTCTTCCGCGGCCCCGGCCATGTTTCACGTCAACTGAATCACGAGCACAAATATGACTAAAGAATATTACTTTCCATTAAGATGGCCGTAGAGGTTGTCGGTTGTCAACTAACCGCCCTCCCACCATGGTTCAATTACATAACCTCATGTCCATCGTCATTCCGCCATGCCAAAGAGACAACAAAAACAACCATTCTAAAAACAATCCTATCATTACAAGTACGCCACTGATGATGAGTTTTAAAAAAAAAACGGGTAAAGGCATGGCTGGCGCTCCAACAAGAGAGGGTACACAATCAGCAATGCTGTGATGCGTGCATGTGTATGTGTGCGCGTAGGGTTGGGGAAGACAAATGGTTGCGTAAAGGGAGCTTTCCAAGCCTTCCACAATCTTCTTCTACGCCTCCTTAGACGCCGGATGCTATGCGATGGTTTTAGAAGGCCGCACCGGAAGTACTCCTACCAACTGTCTTGAACTGGTAGCTCATCCACTCGCCGTTGCTACCCATGGTGTCGAACCGGCTGACGTTGCTCTCGGGGCTGTCAAGACTAGTTCCGTAACCGCTAAAGTAGAAGCCGACGACGACAACAAGGTAGCTGAGGAGTAGGATGCTGCCCTTGAAATAGTTGCTCTTGCCTTCACCATACATGTAACTCAGCAGGAATACGCACAGGATGACTGTCACCATATCCCACTGCGGGAACAGAAGGCTAAACGTGTAACGAGCCATTTGATCAAGAGGGACGCCGACGGGAGGGTAAAGCGCCGAGAAGAGGACAAGGGCAGGAATCTGCAAGAGGCAGACTTGAAGAGCGTAGGCTGAACCGATTTCCATGGAAAGTGCAATGTTTCCATTCATGGCGAACGAAATAGCGTTCAGAAACTCGGTCGTGTTCGGCACAAGCGCGAAGAGAGTAATTCCAAGGAACTTCTCATCAATGTCAAAGTGCTCAAGAACCACATCAACTGTGTCGACAAGGATCTCGGCGATGATGGCGTACAGCACGGTAGCGCCCATCAAGATAACGGAACTCTTTAGTCGGCTCCAGTTGGGGGCATCATGACCACCGTGGCCTCCACCGTGGCCACCTGTCTGGTCTCCGACGTCCTCGCCATCGGGGAACGTGGCAGGACGAATGGCACTTGCACTGGCACGAGTCCATGAAGCCGACGCATGAGCTGGCGTCGCAACAGAGGCAGCATGGGAAGTGCCATGGGAAGTGCCATGGGAAGTGCCATGGGAAGTGCCATGGGAGGAGGGCTGTCGTTGTCTCGAGACATTTCGGGCAGCTACTGTGGCAGCAGTAGCAGCAATCTCTGCGACCTGATGGACGAGATTGTTGTTCTCTGCATCGCTAAAGCCGGGGATGTTGATGGAGGCCGCCATGTTATCCGTTCCGTAGCTTGTGGGCTTCGGCGGAACAACATGAGGGGTACCGTTTGACTTGCCCGCTGTAATGATCGAGTTGTTACGGGACAGTTCATCCGGTTTAGGGTAGTGACCGACCTGGCGAAGAGACTGGCCTAAAATACGCTTGTAAAGGTGAGAGTCCCGGATGTCGGCACCGCTGGCCTCTCCGACCGACTGAACGTGAGACGGGCGGGCAGTACCGTGCGGAGTGGCATGATCTTCATGCTTCTTCTCTTCCACTTCAGTGTTCCAGATCACGGCAGCATGCGTGCGGAGTGTGAACCATAGGCCAATAACATATGACAGGAACAGCGTGCTGGCGGCAAGGTAACAGTACGGGCGCACCGCTTGGAGATAGAAGCGGTCATTGATGTTAGGTGTCTGCGAGAAATAGCAACGACGGCAGTCTCGCAGAGTTCCTCCACGGTTGGGGCGATCCAGGTCGAAGTTGGTGCAGTCCTGGCAGGTGAGCTCGTGTGTTCCGTAAATCTGGTAAAAGAGAGTCGGGCCGAACGCTGCAATGACAGCAAATAGCAACATGGTAGAGGTCACGCCGGCCGACTTGGAGTTGAAGCGCTGAGTCTTGCGCTTGATGGCACCGCAGCACATGGAAAGCCCGGGCAGAAACAAGATACCAGCAAAGATGCTGCCAACGATGCTGCCCTCAACCAGTTGTCCCTTTCCCTGTTGGAGAGCGACACAGTAGAGGAAGACCTCAACGATGGTCGAGAAAAAGGCATTGATGGCGGCACCAAGACCCATGGACGACTGAGCCGAGATGGACGCGACAGCCTGGCCAATGAAATAAGCGAGTGGGATGATGGACAAGAGGCCGGCAATAAAAAGAAAGGCAGGCGATGTCAGAAAGTTGTCCATGTGCAACACTCCGTCCAGGACGACCCAGTCAAAGATGACAAACCCAACAATGGCCATAAGGTTGATCAGGAAAATGTTGGTCCCGTCGATGGTGTACTTCCAGTACTTGAGGCCAACAGCTCGATAGGTGCAGACCAGAATGGAAGACTGCAAACCAGCAGGGGCCCGGGCGGAAGCCATGTCGGACTCAAAGGACAAGGCAAGCGGGTGGCGCCGAAGATGGGAGAAAAGGAGCATAGTGACTTTGCCCATGGGAATCCAGAACACCAAGAACCAACAGATGGCCGATACGATAAACAGAGACGGTGTGATCAAAAAGTAAAAGAAGAGGAAGAAGATGACCCGGCCAATGTTCCACTGCCCACGACCGAAGAGCCGCCGTTTCATTCGAGGGAGGTCGGGATCAGACCCACGTGCACCACCACGACCCCTCCCGAGCAGACTCTCCGTCTCATCCGGCTCCGAGTCGAGGCTCCTCCGGGACCGGCCGATAATAGAGCGGCTGCTCTCGGGTCCAAAAAAGAGTCGGCCATACTCGAGATCCCCGCTCTGCCACTGCTCGTACTCGCTGATGCTCCTGCCTTCGCCGAGGTCCTCATCCAGGTATGCCTCTTGCTGTTCTAGTCGGACAAACTTGCCAAAAGGGTAGAAGAGGTACCCTGCCACTCCCCAGAGAACACGGCCATATTCTCGCCCGCTTGGCGCGGCAGCAAAGATGAAACAGATCATGGCACCGACGAAAGCGATGAGCGCCATCCACCAGCCAAACGCCAGGGTCCATATGAGGTTGAAGAGGAGCAGCCAAGCGCTGACATGTCCGCCCGGTGATGAATGGACGTCTGCCTCGGCAGTCTTTTGTACTGAACGATCTTTCTTGTACAGGGCTGGCTTCCACAACCTGATACCAAACGGATGTGTCTGGTTGATGGCCTGCTGCCGGTCTTTCAGGGTGAAGCTTTCCGCATCGCTGATATCGCCGTCGTCTTCGACTGGAGTTTCGTCTTCTATCGGTTCATCAGGCGGCTGTTCCTGATCTCCGTCGGCGGCGGCGGCATCGAGCTGTTCTACCGGAACCTCGTAAAGATCACCCGGGCTGTCTTCATCACGGGAATGAACTCGCGAGAGGGCCGGTGGGGCGATGGTTCGTCTCCGTATAGACGCTGCGTAACTTTGTTGGCGTTCAGCAGCGTCTGCCTCGACTTCCGCGATGCCATCGTCGACCGAGAAAACCCCGCCTCGATGGGGCGCCTGTGCAGTGGAGGAGGCGCGACGCGGCATGGCAGGTTTCCGCGGGCGCGCCTTGCCTCGATCAGGGCCTAGCATTGGTGAGCGTATACTTCCTGGGTTTGTTCGTGGCAGAGCAGGAGACTGGCTTCCGTCGGCGACAACACCAGTACCAGTGCCTTGGTTAGTCGAGTCTAAGGGGGCTGAGATATGCTTTGTTAGCGATGTCATAAATATCAGAAATAAAGAAGGTGGCGTGAGCTAAGAAGGGGCGTGTAATGAAACAACGCAAGTATTCCCTTAAGAGGGGTGTATAGTGTATAACACAATGGGACAAAGGTGCTATCTCCATGATGCCAAGATGGGGGGTCCTGGTTGTGGAGAAGCGAAGATGGTGAAGCAGTGATGATGGATGCAGCAGCATTGCAGCCACTTTCTTTTTTTTACCCACCTTCAGGTCTCCTCCGCACAGTATCCGTTGACTGAAAGCTCTCCTCTAGATGGTCATCTGGGCCGGTGATGGATTCGTAACGAGTAGGACGCCGTGTGTTGGTGGGAGACGGGTCGGCTACCAGTCCCTCGTCAGGTTGAGATGCGTTATTCGAGTCCATGGTTGTACAATACAATTAGGTAACTCCTGTAAACTGACGAAGATGAGCTCTTGTGGTGATAACTTTGGCAAATGACACTTGGGTCTTTAATAGAATGGTGAGCACGATAAGGGGATGGCTGCTTTGAGGTAGGTATTCGTGTAGTTGGTTGCTTTTCAACTGCGTTGGTTCGTTGTTTTGAAGGGGACTGGAGAGGACCACCAACGGGAAAAGAGGTGATGTGGTTATTGCGAGATCAGCAAAAGACGGGAACTACCAGTAACATCCAACTTCGTTTCGCATGGTAGTTGCAAATATTCGCTGCTGCAGGTATCGGCGCATAGTCGAATGTTATGTTGGGGCTATTTCGTGTTTGTTGTCGTGGTGGAAGGAGGTTACTGCAAGAGACTGGATAGATGGCTGATGGTTGTTGGGGTTTACAGATAGAGACAGAGCGGGAGGCAGAGCTGCTGCAGTGCGGAGCTATCGCTGCCAAATGCGAGACGACGGGAAACGGGCCAACCGCGACTAGCACGGATGCCCAGGTTGCGATAAGAACGTCCCCCGTCCTTCTCAGCCCAAACAGACGGGGAAAAAAAGAACTGATGGAAAGTTTGAGACACTAGCGGTCACAGCAATGGAACAACAAACTGGGCTACTACCTAGAACCTGGAGGAGGTTCGAATAAGAATATAGATCTATTAATCTACTATGTAGGTACGAATAGTCCACCAACCGGTCCTTCCGAAGTGTTCAAATGTCCACTGGTGACCTCTGGCTGCTCTTGCATTGCATCGGGGCCTACTGAAGGAATCGGCGAAGCTGCCGTCGTGAAACGGTGAAACATGACGGGATCTACCATGCCGGGTATGGCCTTTTTAGAACATGGTGACCTCAGCATGTTAGGGCCCTAACACCCTGACCACCTTTCAACACCATGTTAAGCCCAGAAAAGCCTGGATAGATTTTAGTCCTCGAAAACCATATCTAGGTTAATAGCCAATTCGTAGCCTAATAGTATTTCTATGGAGTTTTTAATTAAATACTCAGATCCAGGCAATATTGGCTCGCTTAGTCTATTTTCTAGGTAGATGCCTGCATACTATGACGAATCCCGTAACCCAGACTTTCTCTGATAAGGGATCCTTTTGAAGGTGGTGCTAGGTATGGTGGTTTGGTGCAGCCAAAGGGTGCACGACAATGGAATGTCTCGAAG
>MU864528.1:0-43054 GCA_033296905.1 Podospora australis
TTGGTAGTGCAATTGGTAAAAGAAGTTGAAAGGTCGCGTTGTGCCAAGAAGTGTACCGTTCGCTTGTCTGTACCGTTCGCTTATCATGCACGTTATTTAAAGTCGTCTAATCCAAAATAACGTTATCACACCCTTAATCTCCATTATTCACACATCTTGAGGTGTAAAAAAAAATGGCGAGCTCGAAGAGGAACAACCCCTGTCGATTGCGCTGGTGGGTTTTTGCAGTGTGGGCACCGAGAGCTCGGGTATCGAACGAAATATGGCCAGACCGCCGCTTGCTGATTTTCAGTCCATTTTTGTTCTGTTCTTTTTTTCATGGCGATGATCGTATGTGTCGTTGGATGATATATCGACTTCGAGGTTTCATCAGTTTTATCATTATGAAGAACACAAGTGCCACTAGCAGCGGGCCGAACCACCAACAACCACAACCACAACAACGGGTTGCAATCATTGGTACCGGGTTGGCTGGCCTCACAACGGCACATCTCTTACACAATGATCCAAAAAATCGATATGCCGTCACGCTGCTGGAGCAGGCGGAGTCGCTCTCGTTCGACTCGGCTTCTGTGGCCGTAAAGAACCACCAGACAGGTGCCACGGAGCGCATCGACCTCCCCATGCGTGCATCCGCTGGCGGATATTACGCGAATCTCAATCGTATGTACCGGTACTTGCAGATTCCAATGCACCCTGTTCGGTTTCTATTCGTCTTCGCAAAAGCTCTCAACCACGCCGAACAGCCGCCAGCATCGTCGTCTACAACAGTATCAGCTTTAGCATCAGCAGTCCCAGGCGGGTATTTCATCCATACCTCGAATCACCACCGACTCCTCCCACCCCGGCCATCAAGCTACAGTCTCTGGCGGTACCTCCTGGAAGTCTTCTTTCTCATCATCTGCCACACCTGGTTTACCGCAGCTTGTTTTCTGGTGAAGCCTGAAGACGAAAGCTTGGCACAGTATCTCGGGAGGATATGGCTGCCTCGTCGGTATATCACGCACTACATACTACCGCTGATGAGCGGCGTCAGCACCTGCACGCATGCACAGCTGCTGGAGTTTCCGGCAAGCGACGTCATCAACTATGTCAAGCTCTCTTACAACCAGCACCATTACACTGTCTGCGGAGGGGTACAGCAAGTGCAGTCTCGGTTGACGTACGGGATCAAGGATATCCGGGTGCGGTCGCGGGTGCTGGAGGTGAAGCTAAGAACAGACAATAACACTATCGTGGTTCGGTGGCAGAATACAGTGGACAATAAGATCAGCGAGGAGGTTTTTGAGCGGGTGGTACTGGCGGTATCGCCAGACGTGGCCAGCCGTATCCTTTCTCCGCTGCGAGCCGTTGGGTTAGAGATGATCCCGACGGCCTGGGTTGAAAGCTCAATTCTTACCCCGTCCATCTCGTCTGTCCCCCATTACTCGCTGGTGAATACCGAAGAGTCGGAGGAAAAGCGGGTAGAAATGGCATGCATGCACCACAGGGTCGCGACCGCAGAGCAATCTGCGGCATCAACCCAAGTCATTACATTGCGCAGTCAGCTTAGTGCTGGCACTGGTGCTGCGAGAACAGAAGCCCTGCACGTCATGCCGAGTGGTGTTGTTGTCAGCACTTGTCCTCTGGACGCGTCGGGAAGCGATATGATGAAGCGGAGGCTCAAGACAGCCGGTTTCACGAGGACGTTGAGGACAGTGGAGAGCCGGGCAATCGTTGAAAGCGTGATGGGGCGCGCTGGAAGTAAAGGTGGATGGGTCAATGGCGAGGATAACATTTGGTTGGCGGGAGCATGGTGCTGGGACGGTATGGTGCTGCTCGAAGGGTGTGTTGTTTCTGCCATGAAGGTCGCCGAGGATTTCGGTGTTGAGGTGCCATGGCAGGGATGCTAAACAGAAGCACGACAGGCACCTGTACCCACTATAAATAATTTTTTTTGCGCTTCCATTTTTCCACATCAGCACGCACGGGCCCCTGTCAATCAGGTCGACCTCCACTTCATGAAACACTGCAGTTGACCAGTTCTGTTTCCAATTCCATCGCGTGATTTATCGAAAATACCTAACGGTGAACAATGTATCATGATTTCATCACTGAACAATCCCGACTTTGCGGCCGGTGTTGCTGCCGGCGTGGTGGCTAGTATCGTACTCTTGTTAGTTGCCATCGTCATCATCACCCTCTTCCTCCTGAGCTCCACAGGCGGCTTGTACGATCTCGACCACTGGAAACTCAACCTCCGTATGCCTGTTCCGTCCATGTGGATGAACATGGGATACTGGGAACCATCTGACAAAAATACGGCCAAGCGATTTGACGAAGCCTGCTCGTCTCTCCTACAGGAAGTCCTGACCACAGCTGGTCTTCTCGGTTCTGCGCCCAGCATATCATCGCCTTCTGAACTCGCAATTTTCGACTTGGGAATTGGGTGCGGCGATCAGACTCAACACCTCATCCGGCTGTTTGGGGCGAAATCCCTCCGCTACGTTGGGCTGACGCTGAATCGCACGCAGCTCGAGACAGCTGTGCGCCGTCTGCCCGAGGTCAAGGGCACTGGGACTGGCTACAAGAATGCAAGCATCGGCCTGTTTTGCGCCGATGCTGCAAAGCCATCCACGTGGTCTGCCGAATTGAACTCTGCAGTCCAAGTTCTCTCCGATGAAAAGTTCGCCGCAGGACCGAACGAGAGGTGGCTGCTGGCACTGGATTGTCTGTACCATTTCTCACCGTCGAGACAGCCCATCATGTCATACGCTTCGCGGCGGCTGCGTGCTAATTTCGCCGCTTTCGACTTGACGCTCAACAAATCCGCAACGCCAGCAGGTGTCCTGCTTGCCAAGATTTTAGGAGTGTTAATGGGGTGTCCATGGAAGGCTTTTCTGAAGGAAGACGAGTACCGGGATCAGTTGGTCGCGTCGGGATACTCGCGGGATTCTGTTATCGTCCGTGATATCTCGGAACATGTCTTCCCTGGGCTTGTGGAGTACTTGAACTCGCAGGACAAAGCGCTGGCAGAGCACGGCATCTCACTGGGGCCGGGGTTCAGGTTGGCAGGAGGAGTATTTGGGTGGTTTGCGTCGGCCAAGGCCATCAGGGCTGTGATTATTGTTGCTCACACGGATGATAAGAAGGTAATGTGAGGTCCGTTGCCTCTTCACAGTGATATTTAAGGCAGTCAAAATAGAGTATTTTCAAGGACTATGAAGGATATAACTCATGAATGATTACAATGATGATGGGTGGAATTTAACGTTCAATGTTGCTTTGAGGGGAGATTCCACACCCGACGCCAACGTTTACGAAGAAAAAAAGAGCAAACCTGAATGGAAAATTCCACTTAGATGGTGGGGAAAGATGGTAATAGGGCACCAGGACAAGTTAAAATCTGAACTGATTCCAAGCCGGACCAATCAGAAAATTCCTCTCAGCAGGTTCACTTCCCGGCTTGGACGTGAAGCGTTGAAACCACTGGCACGGCAACCGTTGCTGCTTCACCCACTAACAAGGGCCTGGAAGTAACTTCAACAGTGACTTCCTCACTCCGGTACTTGGTGAGCCCTAATTTTGTCCATAGGATTGAGCAGAGGAGTAAAGAGGATAGGACGCAAGTGGGATATCGTCTGGAGTATTTGTACCGATCACGGGTGATGGTGGACGAATGAATGGCACCTATGCAGCCATATCATGTAGATTTGTGCTTGTGAGAGGCAACATGAGGAGTAAGTGTTCTGAATTTTGATACGTGTAAACGCTATGAGGTAGGTGGGACAGTGCAATGTACACTACGCGATCAAGTATCTAGGTGTATCAGACCCAAGGAAGAGTTGGCCCCCGATCCATGATTCCATGTCCGGCCTCCCAGGTCAAGCTCTTGACTGGAAGCGCCACATCTTTCCCTTGTGCCTGACCAATGTTGCTCATTGCAATAGCTTTGAAAAGTACCCTACAAGTATAATGTTAGCTTCAGGACGACTCGGATGAGAGGGGAAGATAGGGTAGCTTACGCATTGCTCGGATCCCGATCATCGCAATACCATCCCAACTCAAACTTCAAAAGGCCATTCTGCTTGTTCTCCAGCGAGTACGTGCAGCTCACCAACTGCCAGGGGAGCTTCTCTGATCCTGCCCCACAGGCCTGCCACGACCCGTCGGCCACGATGGGAATGTTCTCGAGATCATACGTATCCCCTGAGCCGGGATTATACAAACTGAAATTTCCCACCCCCTTGCCGGCCCCTTGTTCCAACTCGACATCGTAATTCTTCAAGGTGATGGTCTTGGTGTTCACCATGGAGTTGATGGTGCAGCTGTTCTTGTAGTACGTGTGAGGGAAATTGGGCACGACATCGTCCGAGTACCCCGTAAATGTGATCGGGCCGTCCACTGGCAAAGTACAGTTGAACTCTCTCCCCTCCCCACAAACAAGAGCCGGTAGTTGGGTATACGCTGTCCCGGAATAATCCGGCAACTCAATGCCCTCAATGGCGTCCGCACATGTCCAGGTCTGCTTGATGCCGAGAACCGAGTAGGTCTTGTCGAACTGCACAAGAAGTGCCGTTTTGCCGCTGGCTGTCACACACGAGAAGAATGGAGTCGACCCATTATCTGGTAAGTCTTGCGCGTGTACGCTCACAGTACAAACAGATTGCTCGTTGCTGGAAAAGTTGATGATGTCCAGCGTAACCTCGTACTTCTCCCCTCCGGACGTGGCGTGGTATGACAGAGAGTTGAGCTGCCACTCAGGGTCATAGCTGCGGTAGACACACCGTTCCGATCTTTCCGTCGGCGTGAACGGCAACAACGGCCACTGAGGGTGGATTGCGATCGGACTGGTAAGCGCACCAGGAACGTACGAACCGCCCATGATGCAAAGCGTCTCTTGCCCCCGAGGTGTGTTCCAATCGTCGAGACATCCCTGGACAACAGGTTCGTTCCAGACGCCGTTGGCACTGAACACGAGGTCAGAGGATGATGATGAGTTGGTACTGTTGCACTGCCAGGTCCCACGGAGTTTGACTTGGAACAGATCGAGAAGAAATTGGAATTGCAGGCCAGGAACATCACAGTCGTGCCAGACGTTGAGTTCGTCTCCTGTAGGCTGGAACTCAATGTTGTCTGCTCGGCAGGCAGCCTGGAGTCCCGTGGCGGCGTTGACGGTCAGAAATCGAATGTCGCCGGTGTGTCCGCCGCTGGAGGCGTTGACGGACCGCAGCGCGGGGTCGTAGATGGCCCATGATGGCTCACTGAAGGAGATGGTGAGGCATTGTTCTGGTGTGGGTGTGCCTTCGATCGGGTCCGGGTAGTACTGGCGAGCCTGGACCTGCCGCCTCGCTGGCTGTGAGGAGGAGGTGGAAAAAGAGGAAACGACGGCAAGGGCTGACGAGGAGGCGCCAAGACTGAGGAGGAGGAAGAGGAGGCCCTGCATTTTGGGCTACGGTGCCTGCCTGGAAAGGAGAATGAAACTTCGACTGAGTGGTCCTGTCATGGTCTTTCGAATCTGGTTCTCCCGATCTCGATGGTTTTGTTGCTGTCGTGACGTGCATCCCGCCCTGCAAGTCTCGGCAGTAGACGGAGCTGATGTTGTTTGGATAAAATGCCCCCAGATATGGGATCTCCCGTCACTCAGGCTATTCTCCGCAAGACCTGCCAGCCGTAGAGTGTCTCGGTATCCAGTGTTAATTGCGATGTGCACATGATTTTGTGTATGAACTCACCATCAGGCGTGTCTTCCTCCGAGGTGGTCGAAAGCGCAAAATGAAAGCTCAGTGGTCGTACATGGAACCACAGAGTCCATTCCTCGGTATCAGATACTTTTGGCGTCTTGCTCTCGGTGAGCAGCTGTACACCGTAGCGTGTCACCATGATGCCCGCCTTGGACGCATTTACATGTTGTATCGAGGAGACAGCATCAACGCATCTGCGACCTTGTTGGCGCCCCCATTTAAAGCTCACAGTTGACGATGCGCCTTCACGCCCGATAAAAGAGCGAAGAAACCAAACAGGCCCGCATGATTCATCTCCTGCATCTATTTTATTTTATTTTCTCAGTTACCCCTGAGACACAAAACAGTCTTCATGCGTCATCAGCAGCAAACCGTACCACAACGAAACTGGCCGTTGTCCAGGCCTGGGACTGCGGTGTTCTTGTGGGACGCATTTGCGCGGATTCGCATACCGTCTTCGGCGGGTTTTGGGGTTTGGGGTTGTGTTCGTCTCGTTCCGGTATCACGGCGGTGCCCTGCAGGACTGCCAACATGGGTCTCGGGGTGTGCAGCGTTCCCACATGCAACCATTCAAGCCGATTGTCCAATCGATATTGCAGTTCCTGTGGTGAGATGTCAATGGGTTTTGTTTTATCAGCCAATCTGAAGCCAGGGTGCCCACATTAAAGAAGCACAGCTAAGGCGTAACAAGACTGACGCAGAACAAAAAAAAAACCAAACTCGGTCAATCCAATGGCTGTCGTTTCTCACCATCGCATTTGCGCCGGATCGCAATTGGGTGTTGACTTCCAAGGTCTGGATACAGCAAAATAGCTGCAAATCCGTCGCAAAATGGTCGTCGACATGGGGAAAACACGCTCTGCAGATAACCCTAACCGCTCAGGGGAACAGCAAGCTCAGCAGCTTGGGGACACATCATCCCACAAGGGTAAGAAAAGAGAATCGTATTCTCTTAATATTCTGTTTCGCCTTACCAGTGGTCTGAAGATTCTGAAATTCCATTTTGTACAATTTTCTCTTTAAAAAAAGGACATCGTAAGCCAAGGTGAGGTGACTCCCATCACTCAGCACGCCGATCTATTCAGGGTCCATTGCCGACTTGAATCACAATGAGTCAACGGTCCTCAAATTCCAATGGTGAGGAACTGCAACGGCAGTCGCAACAGCCTGTCGGTATGTTGACAGGAGAGGATGCGGTTCCCTCCGGAGGAGGGTATCCTCTCCTTTCATATCACGACCTCCGCGAGAACTGGAAACAGCCTGCCAAGAGCCAGCTCAGCGTGGCTAGCACGAGGACGTCGGGCACGTCCTTCTCGTCGAGATCGCCCAGCCCCAGCGTGACGCCCTCGGAGAGCTCCAACTGCTGTTATGCCGCTTCAACAACGAGCAGCTGGGCTACCTCGGCCGGTCCTGCGACAGAATGCGGATTTCCTGGGGAAGACGAGGCGGAGAAGTGGAGCAATAAATGGGATGATCGTGACGAGTACGTTTCTCTCCAATGATGCCTCTGTATCTTGTTATTCCCACAGATTAGAAGTGCGCAGGAAAGGAGATAGGAAGGCTCAGAACGTCACTAACTTCATTTGCAGTCCAGCAAGAATGCCCCCGAACCGTGCAGCAACGCCTGCAGACCGATTCAATCACTCCCTTAGACCCATGGCTGGGCGTTCAGGGGCAAGATCACCAAGCCGACCAAGTTCGCTGAGAAACACCGTGTCGGCACGTGACGATGATTTGAGAAACGAGCCGGTGGACACTTGCCCAGAAGAACAAGAGGCGGAATCATACAGCGATGAGGAGAGCGGATGTGATGATGACGAAAGCGATGTTGGATATGACACCGACGGGGCCGACAGCGATGATAACGATAACGAGTGGAGCGGGGAGAACGGCAACCTCGAGAGTCTCGTGATCTCTGCGGTGGATATGGACTACAGTCTAGCAGCGTTTCTGATTCCTCGCTTGTACCGGGATTACAACGTAGCCCTCAAGAGCAAGGTGGAAAACTGGCGGTCAACAGCTGCGGCAACTGACGGAGGGAGTAGCAGCCCTTCGGAAGAAAAACACCAGGCTTCGTCGGCAAACACCTCGCCAACCCAAGGATCCCCCGGGCAGCACTCACGGAAGCGTAGGCGGACAAACTCAGATGATGGCTTGTCTCGGGAGAAAAAGGGGAACTGGGATGACGATGAGGAAGAGGACGGCGAAGATGAGGGACGAGGTGGTGGCAAGATGGGCCCTCCGTCTACTCCCCTCGGCAGTGTCCGAGAACCTCTGCTGGCGTGTCTGTTCCACAAGAGGGATCCGATTAAGTACAATGCCCATGGCGAAATGGGAGTAGGCAAGAGGCCAAAGTATCGATCCTGCTCAGGGCCTGGGTTCAAATCTATCCAGCGATTGAAGTATTGCTCTCCAACCGCTTCTGGCTCATGAGATGACTGCTGACCGGGCTTTAGGGAACACTTGAAACGTAACCACTCCCCAGTGCAGTGTGAGCGCTGCAAGATGACGTTTACTCCAACAAAAGGCGGTGACAGGGCAGAGTGTTTGAACAAGCTGAATGACCACCGAAAGAGCAAGGAAGGGTGTCCTCTCAATGATGCTTCGTTGAAGGAGGGTGTAGATGACGTCCAATGGGCCATGTTAGACAGGCAGAGTCGACGCAAGAACCAAGAGCTGCATCGGGTGGAGAAGTGGTTCGAGATCTGGGACGTCTTATTTCCAGATGTCCCACGGCCAGAGAGTCCTTGTAAGTTCACCCAATCTTCTTTTCTTTCTCCGGAAGACTCCTGACAGATCCTTCTAGGGCATGAGATTCCCACATCGTTCGGTGGCGCTCCTCGGGATGGCGAGGATTACTTTGTCAACCTCTTCTTCAATATCCTCGACCACAAAATTCAACAGGGCGATATCCCACTTCCAACTGGCAGCGCGGATCAGAACAACACTGCTGGTGCCAACAACAATCTTGACCTGCTTCGTGATCGACTGAAGACCGTGGTTCAAAACACCTTTAGAATGTACGTCTCCATGCGGGAAAACTTTTCGTCCCCCTCTTCGTCAAGCCAGAGCCAAAATCGACAACACTCGCTGGGCCACTCGTCTGGAAATACACACCGGTCAGGGACAGTCTCTCTGCAGCGAACAACTGTCTCCACAGCTCCGACGTCTGTTACCAGCCAGGCCCAACCCCAGACGCAGAATGCCTACGCAGCACCGCCGCCGCCGCCCCCTCCGCAACTGAGTACCCATAATCCCTTTGGCATGCCAATTATGTCTCCACAGACAACACCATCACCGCATGCCCATGGCCAATTCGTCATGGGACCGCCCACCACATTCACGGGTATCCAAGAGGATACCACGGCACACCCGCAGTTTTATTTCCACAGCGGGAACCACAACCACATGTTTACCCCCCAGCCTGGGTACTGGCTTCCGGCGGGAAATGTCAACGTCCCCTTTCCGGCCGCGCATCCGCATCTTTCGGCGGGAGCGGGCATGTCAGCCGCTGCGCCGGAGCCGACATGGTTCAATTTTGGAGATGCTTCGGCGGCTGGGGCTTTTGGTGGGCATGGCGAGGGGGAGCAGTAGTGCGTTGGGGGCGGCTTTTCTGAATGGGAAGGGGTGATATCTGACCAGCTGAGGACGGTCAATCTTTTATCTTGCGCTTCATTTTGGGAATCCATATGGCTTGGAGTTGGTGGTTTATACAGTTATGTAGTGCAAACACCCAAGATAATTTTCTTCCCCAAACATTGAGGAGGTACCAGGCGGGAACCGTGACAAGATGTGTGAATCATAAGGACGAAGGGTGTGTTCTTTTCGACTAGGCGCCTTCACATAAACCTTTTATACCTGCAAATTTTATCATAATGTGTTAAATGGTTAATACTACAAATTTGTATTGGACTTAAATACGTTTAACGTTACCCTTTTTTTATACGCCTACAGTATTTCTCGGAAAAGGTGATGCCTCCCCAAAAAGATTCCACAGCGTGACTATAATAACAGGTGCCTTTACGAATATGTGAAGGGGCGCTGCCCTTGCTCCTACGCCATCGTGTATCAATTCCCTAATATTAAAATGGCGTGATTGGTCTGTCGCGTCTTGTTGGTGGAATCCTGCAGAAGGCGCAGTTCAAGGTTGAGACGCAGGCGCTTCAAGTTCTTGGCTCAGTATCCCCAAAATCATGCCTTCGCCCACCCTCCCGTCCGTCTGCAAAACATCAGAAGGTGTTATCCTCAGCTGCGTCACGCGTGTATTCCAACATCATCAATGTGGCTTATCAACTGTCGCTCCCATCCTCTCACTCTTGTGCAAGTCAAAGGACGCATACCAGACTACGCTATTCTCTCTCACACTTGGGGCTCCGACGAAGTGACATTTCAGGATTTTAGCGACATCCCCAAACGCACCACTCAAGAAGGCTTTCAAAAAATCCAAAAGACATGTCGCCAGGCGGTCAAAGATGGTCTGCAGTACGCGTGGGTCGACACGTGCTGCATTGACAAGACGAGCAGCGCCGAGCTCAGCGAAGCAATCAACTCGATGTTCCAGTGGTACAGAGACGCAGCGAAATGCTACGTATATCTTGCCGACTACCATGACGAAGAACGTTATCGGGGTCAGAAGGTCCCCTTTTGCAGGGAGGTCTTTGCCAACAGTCGATGGTTCACCCGAGGATGGACCTTACAAGAGCTCCTGGCGCCCTCGGATATCACATTCTACACGTCGACCTGGGCGTATTTGGGCACCAAGAAGAGGTCGGTCGATCTACTCAGCGAGATCACAGGCATTGACAAACTGGCCCTGGAAGGGTGGCCTTTGCATACCTTCAGCGTCGCAGAGCGGATGAGCTGGGCAGGTGATCGGGAGACCAGTCGACCAGAGGATATCGCCTACTGCTTGATGGGAATCTTTGACGTTAATATGCCCATGATCTATGGCGAGGGTCACAAAGCCTTTACACGGTTGCAGGAGGAGATACTGAAGAGGTGTGAGGACCAAACTTTGTTCGCTTGGATGGCTTCGCCGGAAGATGCTCAACGAGCACCGTACCGAGGTCTTTTGGCGAAATCACCAAGCGAATTCAAACGAGTCCTAAGCTCGGCCGGGCGTATGGTTCCATTCTACAGCGTCAGTGCTTCGCCTATTCCGGTCGCGGCGACAAGCAGAGGGATCCCCTTAACCTCAAGGGTGGAGGAGGTCCCAGGTTCCGACCGCAAAATGATCTTTCTTGGTCTCAACTGTCACCCAGAAAACTCGAGGAACCACTTCATCGAGATCAAACTCGTGTGTCTTGGTGGCGATCGCTATCTTCGAGCTGATCCAGAGGAGCTGGCAATGAACGAAACAGCCATCGCGAGGGCCGCAGCAAAAACAGCAACTGTATATGTGGCAACCTCGGTAGAGGTGTCTGACGACGAGCTGCTTCGCCAAATGGTTCCACCCGGAATTCAGCACTCTTTTTTCATTGACACTATGCCGTCCGAAGACATTGCGGTCTGGTCGGTGATGCCGCACTCGGGACATACTGTTCGGATCAACGGGTCACTAGGAAAGTCTGGCGCTTGGATACCCCCTGAGAGGTGGGTCGATGACAAGACGGCACTGGTCTTTGTGGCCCCGGGTTCCAACACGGTCCTACTGGTGGTGCTATGGGTGGTTCCTCAGGCAGCGGGACAGTTCATACAGCCCTTTTTTACGGCAGAAGTGCGGACAAGCGAATACAGGCAGGATGTGGAAGTCATCAACAATAAGGAGAGACCCGCAGAGTCAGTCTCCCGGCGCATCGTGTCCGGACAGTTCCCAGGACCAGAGGAAAAAACTATGGCTGTAACGATTGAGCGTGCCAAACACTTCGGGCACGACGTGTTCTGCCTCGACGTCACCACCATCTCAGCGAAAGGGTCGGAGAGTCCGAAACCTCCAAGGCGACATTTACTGGATAGGATCCCAAACCGTCGAGAGCAGACATCTGCGCTTGACAGCGAAAGACGTATCCAGCTGCTGGAAGAGCGCTTGAACCAGCTTATGCGGGACATGGAACGTCGTCAGGTATATCCAGGAACCGTGGCGCCGATTGACAGTACTCTTCGAGGATTGCAGCAGCCCTTTCTACCGGCCATGGGTTTCGATGTGCCGTTCATCTCCGATGTGCCGTTCTTCTCCGATGACTCAAACGGCATAGGCTCAGAGATAATGCGTGCTGATGCACCGGTATCGCCGGACGGTTCTTCCTATGGACCCCCAGAGAGACGAACATCTCGCTCCTATATCTCATCGCCTGCGCCACCTGAACCTATATCGACTGGCCGCAGAAATCCTCGATCACATGCTGCTGGTGGTTTGAAGCCTGATTTATATATCGTGCCGATTTATGACATGAATCCCAGGCCGGAACCGGCATCCTGGGCACAGGTCGCCAGGGTTGCTGGAAGGAGACGTGATCCCGGACCTTACTTACATGCATCGACGGACCAGAGCGAGCAACCAAATACGAAGGCTCTAGACAATGGCCGGGAACCTCAACGACCTCGGACGAGAAGGAAGCAGAAAGCCTCAAAGTCTGCAGGCGCAGATATTGGGAAAATGGCTGTGCCTCTGAAGCCACAGCGGTCAACCCCTATCCTTCATCGTTATCCGAGTCAGGATTGGTAGATCCAGCAGAGAGCGTACCTCGACGCATGATGGATGAATTCAAAGAATAATTGCTACCCCTTCCAAGGTATCTGTGATGCCATGCTCGTTATTGCCTACCTAGACCCCATGGTCGTGTTTATAATTACTACGAGCCCGGCCCTTGGGTTTACGGTCCGTCGGACCAACTGGCGGTAGAGTCAATTATTGTTCCCCGTTCTCGAACGGTTCCTCCTATCCAATACCACACAACTGCCGGCCACCACGACAGTTGTCACCTGAGACCCAGTCCCTTGATTGGTTGACCGATATGCACTCGGGTTACAGTCAGACGGGTTACCCTTGTACCAAAGTCGCCTGCATACCGGTAGTTGGGGTATGTGACTCGTCCGGAGCTTTTCGAAAACTTACCTATCGAATGGCTTCACTAATAGCAGCAAATATTTGCCAACAACGATCTCAAAAGGGCCATTTGCATGTGGTGCGGGAAAGTTGAAGTGCCAGTGAGCATCTGATATTGGTTCTGCAGTGTAACTCACATCGAGTGACTATGGAAGCACACCACAGACAAGGGGGTGGTAGATGAGGGGTCTGTTGGTGGTCTGTGTTCAAGCTCGGCAATCTGCAGGTGTACCCTTTTTACTGCCAGCCCGCACTTCGCTATTGCATTCCTGTGATCTGGCTTCGATTCGATGCAGTAAGGTTACTGTTGTCATGCTGGCACGCGGCTCGTTGGTCAGATCTCTGCAGCAATTCCACGAACCAACTTGACCACTCGGGAGGATGAACCAAGTTTTACCCGGACGGTAACTGTGTCTGTCTGTGTTACGGTGACATCTCATATCTTTTTTGGAGTACGATTGGCCCCAATGTTTGGGGACGAGAGACCTGGAGCAGAAGCAGATGGGAAAATGCCGTGCTACCCCGGCGCGATACCCTCAGGAAAAGAAATAAATGAACTGCTACCCTCTGTGCCCCCTCAAAGTATTTGTTCTTAACAGCAATGCACTATTCAAGCACGTGCTGTCGACTGCCTGTTGAAACCAGTTCCGCAAACTCTCGCAGCGATCGTGACTGGTTCTGCAACAGCTCTCACTCACCATGGCGGAGAAGGACCTCCCCTCCACTCACATCGACCCCGAGCCGGGCCTCGACAAACCCTCCCACACCCACCGAAAAGATGTCCACGAGTTTCAGGAAACCGAAGGCTATATCCTTGACGTGGCAGAAACCTCGGCCTCTGCGTCCGGGCTCAAGCTCGCAAAAGATGGACATACCGTGCTGATCCCGCAGCCGTCGTCGGATCAAAATGATCCCCTGAACTGGACCTGGGCAAAGAAGCACTTGATTCTGTTCGTGGTGTCTTGGGTTTCTTTTCTGCCTGACTATGGGAGCGCGACCGGCGCCGTCACCCTTATTCCCCAGGCTGTGTACGTCCTGCTAGTTCCCAACGCCCAGGAAATCCCAAATGCTGACGAGTCAATTCCAGGGAATGGGAAACAACGCCGGATTACGTGAACCACTCCCAGGCAGGGAACGTGTTTATGCTGGGCGCTGGTGGAGTCGTGGGCAAGTTATAACCCGTTTTCTGGTTGTTTACTGCCGATATACCTGACTGACTGGGTGGGGGGAAAACAGTCGTTATCCTCTCCGCCTACTTCGGCCGTCTCCCCGTCGTCTTTTGGTTCCTCCTCGTCTCTCTCGCCACGGCAGCATGGTGCGCAGAACCAGGCAGCTTCGAGTCCTTCATGGCCGCACGGATCCTCAACGGCTTCTTCAGTACCGTCAGCCAGGCGGGCGGGCTCATGTTCATCAAGGACATGTTCTTCTTTCACGAGCAGGCGCGGAAGATTAATATCTGGGCGTAAGCATTTTCTCTTTTGCATTCCCATTGATGGCTGGCAGACATAAACAGAGGCTGACGGTTCGGTTGAGAGCAGATCTTTCATCGTCATGTCTCCCTACGTCGGCCCCTTATTCGCGGCATTCATGACAGAAACCAAACACTGGAGTGTGCCATTCTGGGTCTACTTTGCCATGAACGCGCTGGGTATGGCACTGGTTGTGGCGTTTCTTGAGGAAACTTATTATGACCGAAGCATCGCGGCGGTAAACCAACCGCCAAAGGGAAACAGGGTTGCGAGATTGATCGGGACAGCGCAGTGGAAGTCACGACATCTCAGGAATACCTTTGGTCAGGCATGCTGGCGGACAGTCAGTGTGCTGCTTAAGCCTATCGTGGCTATTTCTTGTGTCTTTTACGCTCTTGTAAGTCAGCTACCTACTCGGATTTCGGTCTCTCAAGGTGCAGAAAAGGGTTGCAAATAGCTGACTGCCTGGTAACAGACATTCGCCTGGGCAGTGGGCATCAACACGACACTAGCAATGTTCGTCACCCCCCTCTACGGATTCGGACCGAAGCAAGTCGGCTTCTTTTACTTCACACCGGTGGTAGCTGTCACTCTGGGTGAGATTACCGGCCATTGGCTCCATGACGCCTTGGCCAAGCAGTATATCCGGTCGCACAGGGGCCACTTTGAGCCCGAGGTGCGTCTGAGAGCAGTGCTCCTTGCCATGCCGATTGTCATTGTAGGGCTGGTCCTCATCGGGCAGTCTTTCGAGAACGAGTGGCATTACATGGTGACCAGTGTGACGTGGGGACTGTACGTGTTTGGGATGATGATAACCACTGTGGCGTTGAGCAGTTACTGCCTGGACAGTTACCCGGAGGCATCGGGTGAGGTGTCGGCTTGGCTGAACATGGCCAGGACGGTGGGTGGGTTTATTGTGTCGTACTTTCAGGTGACATGGGCGCAGGCGCAGGGAACGAAGAAGAGCTTTGGGATCCAGGCTGGGATTTGTGGAGGGGCGGTTATTTTTGTGGTTATTCTGATGCTTTGGGGGAAGCGGCTGAGGATCTGGGCGGGACCTTTGAACTTTGCTACTACATGAGGCAGACTTGCCTGAGGTAGTGTTAAAAGCGGCCCACTAGACGGCAAGTTACGCCGCTTCAGGCTGCATTCTGTCTATCTGATGTGGAGGACGAAATGTCGTGTCGTTTTCTCGGAAGAACTTCACGGGCTTGTGTGATTGTCGAAGAATCAACATCTCTGTTATAAATCCATGGTACCCGTTTACGTCGAGCTCCTTCACGTGACAACATTCTGGTTTCGGCTGACAGCTCTCTCGAAGAATTTCCCACTCACCATCCTTCTCTCTCTCTCTCGTCAATCACTTCAT
The DNA here is from genome assembly GCA_033296905.1 of Podospora australis. Classification (NCBI taxonomy): domain Eukaryota; kingdom Fungi; phylum Ascomycota; class Sordariomycetes; order Sordariales; family Podosporaceae; genus Podospora; species Podospora australis. The sequence continues at coordinate 15,607 of MU864528.1, forward strand.
ACCCCATAGACACAGCGACCATGGCGGAAATTATCGGTGTCGTGGGCAGCGCGATATCCATCGCAGCCTTTGCTGGACAGCTGGCGAAAGCTTCAATTTCCTTTGTCAAGATCTTCCAGGAAGGGCCAGCTGAGATTGCAAAACTTGCCGAGGAACTTCGGGCGATGAATTCCATTCTGACTCGAGTCGAAACTTCGCTCTAGGATCCACAACCAGATCCCGTATGGGAACTCGCGCTACGACATTGCCAAACCACAATCAACGACTTGTCCAAAAAGCTCGCTGATCTTGGTGCCGCCCATATCACAACGACTCAAGGTGCACCGGCCCATACACCGAAACGTCAAAAGGTCCACAAGCAGTTCACAATTTCTTTGAAGCTTTCCGATCTCGCCAAGCATGCAAATGCCCTCGAACACGCAAAGAGCATGCTGACGCAGTGCTGCATGAACCGCTTATGGTGGGTGTCCTGCGATGAACTTATCGAATCCATGTGACACATTAACCTGAACCTACAGGGTTTCCCAGACTGGCATATCAAATGCGGTTGCTGGAGTTGCGGCAGCTGTGCCGACCATTGCTAGCTCGCAGGCTAACATGTCCACTGCGCTGGATGGAATTGCGACGTCAGTATCGAACGTTGCTAACCAGCAATCCTCAATCGCTAATTCGGTCACGCATGCAACAAATGCCCTTGTCGATTTGCACAAGCCGATATCCAGGATTGAGATGGCGACATCAGCTACCCAGAACAACGTTGAGGGCCTAGCTCAAGACATCGCCGAAATCAAGGAGATGTATTTCAAGACTTATACTATCATGAGCAGTCTGGAAACAACTTCGTTCGATATGAGACAGCGACTTCAAGAGACAACGGCTATATCACAAGACATCGCAACCAATATCCAGGATCTCGGCACCGAGAGACTGAAACGAGAATTTACAGATGATATCCAAGAAGCAATATCGAATGGATTGGGCGAGTGGAGACAGCAACCGGAATACAGAGCCTTAACACCGGGTCGGTTGGATAGATTTTGTGTAGGGATTGCGGAAGCTCACCCAGCCCGGCCACCCTTCCGGTACGAGCCAACGCAAAACAATCCTCCCAGCACTTGGGTCAAAAGGTCAAGCACAGTGAGCTGGGAAAAGACCGTCCGGGCGAAAGCTTTCGGCACCGTTGTTGCACGCACCGTCACTGCATCGTACACCCGACAACGCTTTACACATTCAACTGAAGGTGAAATCATGGAGACAAAAGAGCAGCATGAAACTTCAATCACCTTTTACCCCGTAGGATGGCTGTCTTAGGCAGGGGCAAGGCTCACTTACAAGACCATCGGCCAATCTTCGCCAACCCTGGAGCCTTAGGAGTATAAACGTGATCAGCTGGAACTCGGAAATCTTCGTAGCTTGTTTAAACCTCAATTTCACTCGCATCAGGGGGTTGTTTGAGAACGGTAAAGCATCTCCTTACGATGTGGATAAGACGGGCAGAACAGTTTGGGCTATCTTGCTGTGGGAGCTACGGTACGTTCAAGCTCATACCGCTGAGTGACTGTTTGCTAACTTGTGAATTCTGGAAGAATCTCTTGAAAGCAGATGACGACGACGCTTGCAAGCTTGACAAATTCCAGAGACTTCAGGAATGTACCCTTATGACCGACTTTCTAATCAACCGCGGTCTAGATCCCGGCGAACCTGATAAACATTTGTGAGTTGAACATGTCTTTCTCAGGTGAAAACTCGTCCATGCGCCTTCGAACCGAACCTGACTGTTCTATCTTCAGCAACCCTTCGTTGATATTTCTTCTATCCTGGTCAGAATTAAACTGTTCAGGTGACTTGGGGTTTAATGACCACTTGCGCTTTCTCGGCGGTAAGCTGTTCAAGAGCGCAAAAGTCGACCCGTTTCGGGACCTTTCTCTGGATTATACGGTATATTACCGCGAAGACAGCAAATCCTACATAGCACACGGCATGGTGGAGGATACCACATGGTATCTTTCTCTTGAGGCCGTGGAGTTTTTGCACAACCAGCAGGAGTGGACGGTGCCCTGGATGAGCTCTCAAATTGAACCGATATGTTCCTTGGACTACACAACCTTCTATAAGTGGCCGCATTTATTCAACCAGTGAAACCCAACAATACCTCAACCTCAAGGTCACTCTCCTACATCAGTTTCTTCAGTTCGGCCTTCACAAGGCCCAACCTACCGACTGGGTAAAATCTCTTTGGGAACTCATCGACAGCGGTGGGGAAGTCATTGCATTGCTTTCTGAGCATAGTCGTGGATGTGAGGGAGCTCCTTGGTTGCGCAATCGATTCCGCAAACTCATATTGGTGAGGAGGTACCTGGTGCATACGCTTCATGTTCTACTACACAACGGGAAATCGCTCTTGACGAATTCAGATTCACGGTTTCTTGAAGAACGGTTGGCAAAACGTGCACAGCGGCACAATACTCGAACATTTTCTGCGTGGAAAGATGCGCTAGAGAAGGCCGCGAGGAGCCAGAATCGTCGTCACCTCTTGAAGCTCATGAGTGGTGGATTGATAGCCAATCTCAGCACTCCAAAGAAGGTAAAATTGCTGCAAAGGCGGGTACAGACTGTGATGACACTGCCTGGGAAACCGACTCATCAAGATCTTCCGATTCAGCCTAGGAAACCGAAGAGGAGTGGGAAGAGGGGTTTTGGCCTGGAGAACGCCAAGGGCATTGACGCGCTTGATGAATCGAACCCGGAGTTATCTTTATCTAGGGGGCATGCAGGGAGCGAGATCGATCCCGATTACGATGAATATTACTGGTCACATGTGTACGAAGGTATAGCCGGGGAAACATTCGATGAGCCACCACCAGTAGCAGAAGCTACCAGGTTAAAGAAGCTCAGAAGCGCGGCACGCGCTGCCAAAGATTTGCTATCATTCGTTGATTAGCCTAGCGACTGATCACGATATGAGCAGAACCTCACTCGTGCGTTCTGGGTGGGATTTTATGACAGGAATCAGAACACGATTTAGGAGGTATAATCTGGGAAACTTATTTACCCAACAATGTCAAGACTGTTATGGTGTGGTACTATATGACCAGAAGAAGTGAGGACTGAGGAGCCATACTTGATAAAGGTGAGGTGGTGAGCCGACTCAGGAGTGATGTATCCGTACATAAATGGACTTATAGTGCGGAAGGGTGCTCTACTTTCATATTACATGAGGTGTGTACACAACCAGACACCTGCAGTCAGGGGATATGGGTGGCCACATAGTTAATAATCAGCTGCACTTGGCCCACGCCCAGACACAGCTGGATCAGCTTATGTACGAGTTGTCAGCTGACAAAAGCACGCTGAGCTACCGGTGTGTACTGCTGAAGGACATGAGACTCGGATTCTAATCTGCCCTGCCCGAAGACGAGGCAGGTTGACGTAGGTATCTGCCCGAAAGCCGGCTGCATTGCCAAACCCGAACATGCCTGGTAGGGAACCTACGAAGTGGCAAACCAGGAGCGACATTGGAGTTACTGATCGGGCAAATCGAACCCCTGCCACATCTTGCTTGCTGTTGCAGTTGCAATCCACTTCTCTGTTTTCTTTCAGGTTTGATGCGCCCTCCCTGGCTAGATACCTCCCTTCCGTCCTCAGGCTGCATCGCGTTCATGTTATCTTTTTCAAGAAATAGCCCAGGAGACTTCGCAGATCAGAGGTGCGAGAAATTGAACAACGAGAAACCACCGAAGTCCTCCAAGAGGCAAGGTCAGATGCCCGTCACCACCAAGTCTCTACTTCACGATCTGTAAAGATATCCGTCTTCAACATGCTGGTTGGTGGGCATCACTACATTCAGATATCAGAACACATGCATTCCGCGCTCGTCTTGAAAACCTGGAAGTCATGAAAACGATGCCAACGCCAAGACAGCAGGTAACTGCGGATCATCCAGAATGCAAAAGCCGGACACCGAAGAGAGGTCCTCCACAATTTTGGTCACCCCCGAATAGCATCAACATCGCCGGCTGAAAAGCTTGACGGACCCAGAGCCAGAGGGAACCTTATGCATCCCAGCGTCTACGCGGCCAATGGCAAACAAGTTCACGGCCTTATTGTCGGTGGTAACCACAGTTGACCATGACGTGCATTTTTCACGTGCTGGTTCAGATTCGGTCCGTTTGGGAGACTCTGACGACGGAGAGACCCCGGACAAGAAGCTGGCCCCGACCAATGCCCCTGTACTGTAACTAACCGAGCATACTGTAGCTCCGCCGGGGTAGCTGTAGCCAAGAGATTTCTCCACAAACTGTTGTTGTGAGGAGGGAGGGAGTGCGGGGCCCCGGATTGTGGCGCCCCAACGGCAGTCGTCGACTCGTCAATGTAACGGTTCTGAATCTCACTGACAAAAACTCTTGTTTCCCCGCAATGGAAGCTTTCGAAACACCACACAGTCTCTATCCCGGTGGACCTACCTCGGCAGCATCACCGTGAACTGGCCGAGTATGAGGCCGAGTGCAATGCCACCACCCCCGGGCCTGGTAGAGGCTGGACACTGGGCGTCAACTAAGAGTTGGACGACGACGAAGAAACCGAGTATATAGAGTCTGGATTCTCACCGTCGAATCTGGTCGAGTCTTCTTTGTGTCAGCCAGCGACAGTCAACAGCAGCCTCGTCCTCCGCCTTGCACCAGACAACACAGCAGAGCAGCGATACACATCAAGTCAACATGAAGCTGTCTTCAACCTTTTCGCTCCTCTCGGCGGCCACCTTGGTCCACGGCCATGGTTACCTCACCATTCCATCGAGCCGAACACGTCTAGGTGCAGAGGTGTGTTTATTCCTCTCCTTGCCTCATCTCTCACCATGCTGACATTACTCCAGGCTGGTCTTGATTCCTGCCCAGAGTGCTCCATCTTGGAGCCCGTCTCAGCGTGGCCCAACCTCGACATTGCCCCCGTCGGTCGCAGCGGTCCCTGTGGATACAATGCCCGCGTTTCCATCGACTACAACCAGCCTCGCTCGGGTCTCTGGGGCAACAGCCCTATAGCCAAGTACCAACCTGGACAGACCATCGACGTGCAGTGGTGCGTCGACAACAACGGTGACCACGGCGGCATGTTTGCCTACCGTATCTGCACGAACCAGACCCTCGTCGACAAGTTCCTCACCCCCGGGTACCTCCCCACCGACGAGGAGAAGCAGGCTGCCGAAGACTGCTTCGAGGCCGGCACGCTCAAGTGCACCGACGTTGCCGGACAGAACTGCAACTACAGCCCCGACTGCTCCCCCGGCCAGCCTTGCTGGAGAAACGACTGGTTCACCTGCAACAAGTTTGAGGGTGTTGATAGAAGAGGCTGCCAGGGTGTCGACGGCGCTGCCCGCGGATCCTGCTACACATCCATTGCCGGCGGCTACCCCGTGACCAAGAAGATCAAGCTCCCGTCCAACTTCCAGTCCGGCCACACCCTGCTGTCGTTCAAGTGGAACTCGTTCCAGACCGGCCAGATCTACCTGTCCTGCGCGGACATTGCCATTGGCGACGGCACCACCACGGTGACCCCGCCCACCTCTACCACGCCTCCTGCTGAGGCTTGCACCAAGGCCGCCACCACCGTCGCGGTCAAGTTCAACGAGAAGGCCACTACCAGCTACGGACAGAACATCAAGGTCGTGGGCTCGATTGCGCAGCTCGGAAGCTGGAACCCTGCGTCCGCCGTCGCCCTCTCGGCGAATGGCTACACTGCTTCCAACCCTGTATGGAGCACCACTCTGAACCTGGCCCCCGGCACGACTTTCCAGTACAAGTACATCCGGACCGAGACCAACGGCGCCGTCAGCTGGGAGAGCGACCCCAACCGGTCGTACACTGTTCCGGCTGATGCCTGCGACGGTGCCAGCGTCACTGTCGACTCTACCTGGCGCTAAGTGCTGCTTGGTGCCATGTCCATTGGGCTGGTTTTGAAGTGTGGAAAAGGGAATCGGCAGGCGACGGAGGCAGAGAAAGAGAAGGGCAGGGAGGTGGATGGCTCAAGGGGTTACCTATTCTTGTACATATTTGCATTTTTTCTGTTCATGTTTTGTTATTTGGTACATAGTGCATCTGTCACGCATCGGAAATCGGGATGAAAGGGGGGATACGAACAATAGCATTGCATGATTTTCTCTTGAATACGACTTCAAGTGACATCGCGCTCTTTGGTTCCAGTCTCAGCGGGGGAGACCGCTGCAATCATGTGGTCATCCGTCCCATCTTCTGTGCATTTCGCCTCTTCTTCACGTTGATCTTGTTTGCCCGGTTGCAAGAGATAGCATACAAGACCGAACACGCGTGACAAACCACTCACCTCGGAGGAAGAAACAAAAGAGGGGGGCGGCCCATCCCTCCCCGGTCCCCGCTCTCACCTTTGGGACTCTCAGTGCTCCTCTCGTGCAACCAACCCAGTCCGCCGGGCCAAGCCAATGATCCACGGCCACTATTCACACCGTGCATGGTCTAGCTCTTCATCGTCTTTCCTCGGCCCGGACGACGCCATGCAGGAAAGGGAATGGTCTACCGTTCCTGCCAAGCCGCGCCAAGGATCGTCGATCCCTGAAGGGCGGCTCTTCGACTTCCGTTTTGATGTTTCTGGAAGAACGCGATTGCATCTTGAAGATTAATAAATACCAGTTTCAACATCATGTCGTTGCTGTTTTCTTTCAGGAGGCAAGCTCTTCACTGAGTCTGAAATTCAAGTCAAGTCAAGTCAAGTCAAGTCAAGTCAACAAAGATGGTCCTCCCAAAGTCTCTCGTCGTCTCGCTGCTCGCCCTTACCGCCGCCGCTGCCCCTTCCAGCGGTCCACATGGCGGCAAGAACCCCGGTCGCCCCAAAGTCAAAGCTCCCAAGGGTTTTGTAACCGTCGAGGGAGAGAACTTTAAGCTCGACGGCAAGGACTTTCACTTTGCTGGCAGCAATGCGTATTACTTTCCCTTCAATGGGGTACGTTTGAGCGCGCCCGTTTTGATCGATCCATAGGTAGACGATGAAGAAACTGACGATGTGGTGAAAATAAAACAGGACCAAGCCGATGTCGAAAAGGGTCTCACCGCCGCCAAGAAAGCCGGCCTCACCGTCTTCCGGACATGGGGTTTCAACGACAAGAACTCGACTTATATTCCCGGCGGTCTCCCGCAGTACGGTGGTGAGGGTGCCGGTCCCTCCGAGGTGGTTTTCCAGTGGTTCCACCCCAACGGCACTTCGACTATCAACGTGTCCGGATTCGACAAGGTCGTCAAGGCCGCAGATAAAGTCGGCACGAAGCTCCTAGTTGCGCTGACTAACAACTGGGCCGACTATGGCGGTATGGACGTGTACACGGTCAACCTTGGTGGAAAGTACCATGACGATGTACGTCTCCCCTTTATTTTCCACTTTTCCTTCTTCCAGGACTCTATGCTAATGCAAAGAATAGTTCTACACCGTCCCCAAGATCAAAAACGCCTTCAAGCGCTACGTCAAGGCGATGGTGACCCGGTACAAGGACTCGCCCACCATATTCGGCTGGGAGCTCGCCAATGAACCCCGCTGCGGCGCTGACGGCGTTCGCAACCTCCCGCGGTCTGCCAACTGCAACCCCAAGGTTATGGGCGCCTGGGTCAAGGAGATGTCCGAGTACATCAAGAGCCTCGACCCGCACCACCTGGTCACCTGGGGCGGCGAGGGCGAGTTCAACTACCCCGACCGGACCGACGACTGGGCGTACTCGGCCGGCAACGGCGGCGACTTTGACCACGAGATCGCGATTGACTCGATCGACTTTGGCGTTTTCCACTCCTACCCGGATTGGTGGTCCAAGACTGTCGAGTGGACAAGCCAGTGGATCCGTGACCATGCAAAGGCTGGCCGCAAGGCCAAGAAGCCTGTCGTGCACGAGGAGTACGGCTGGTTGACGCCCGAGGCGAGACTCGAGTACACCGGCAAGGTGCACAACTCTTCGAGGCTGGAGGTGATTGGCGAGTGGCAGAGAATCATGGTGCAGGAAAAGCTGGCCGGAAGCATGTACTGGCAGTATGGATATTCGGGGTACTCGTATGGGAAGAACCACAACGATGGCTTCACGATCTATCTGGAGGATGCCGAGGCCAAGACTTTGGTGTATGGGCATGCCAAGGATATGCAGAAGCTGAACAAGGGGCGGAGGTAGATTGTCGTTCTTGAGGGAATCGGATTTGCAGATCTGCACACGGGGGTGAAACCATGATGTTGGGATCTGACAATCACTGTGTAACAGACTAATGTTTTTTTTACAAAATTGTACAATGTTGCTTAATATCTCGACACGAAAACATCAAACTGTTATGAGGATATACCTGATATGTCTAGGTATCATACGATCAGGCACTTGAGACATCAGATGACACTGACACCATGTGAATCCAACAGCAACGGCATCTAGACAGGACAAACGACGCCAAGTGTAATTTTAAGTGCTTCGGCCACGACCGTTTCTTGGCCCTGTCAGGAAGGGGGATGGCCAGATATACTTACACAGCACAAAATCATTGTTCCAACCCGGATGCGCACCAACGATGAAGAAACAACATCGCCAAGACACCCAAGACAACGATCGACGATAACCAACCCGTGACATACTTGTTTTACAAACCCTCTAGATAGAGATGAGCGAATTGTTGCTCTGCCGCAATTTGGGAATTGTAGGGAGTAGTGGGAGCCAAGACGAATACCAAGACGGGAAAAGCTGGTGCTTGTTCAACTTAAGCTGTTTCGCTCTCTTGGCGGGCGGATTTATGCAGCACAGGCAAACAACATCAACGGGATGGGATGGAATGACATGCAAGGGAGGAGTTACGGTCTCTCTAAATCAGGGTAACACAAAGAAGCCGATCGAGGGATCTGAACTCTTGAGTTCTTGAGAGAGACAGATGTGCCGGGTCTTGGTGTCAATCGGGTATAAAAGGGGTTGTCTCAGCCCCCCATGTTTCTATTCTCTTCTTGTCATTCATCATCCACAGAGTCTACACCTCCATCATGTGGCTGTCAAAACCCGTCTTTTTGTTAGCTCTCTGCAGCTCGGCCGTCGTGGCTCAGTACACGGGACCCTGCAGCGCTTCGAACTGCGGCGCCGACGGCAGGGTGTGTCGGCGTGGTTGGCTCTGCGTCCCCTGGCCCTCATTCGACCCTGCTCTTCGAAAGGGATGCACGTGCAGCTTAGGTTGAGGAGACAATAAAGACACCTGCGGTATGGACTTATCATTCTGTAACCGTGAGCCCACGCTGACTCTTGCACTGCAGTCCACGTCGCCACCAACCTGTGATTCAACGAGCTGAGAGAAACATTGGTCTCAATGCAGGAGGACCGCCCAACCAAGGAGATGGGCCTGATTGAGGGTGCTGTCAATAAGGCTGTAATGAATCTTCCTCGTTTGGTTATGTGTTGCCCACGATAGGGAGCAAGGGGGATCAATCCGGTGGTTGACAGTCGCTTGCATCAAAATCTCATGTCCGGTCCACCTGTATTCCCGTTATCAACTGCCAGTGTGTATCGCCTTCCAATCACAAACGTAGCACTGCAGATAAGTGTAGCGTCACCAACGCCTTCAATGCATGTCGCAAGTCAAAGACAGGTAGGATCGGCGAGATATGTCGGATTAGCTTATCCTATCGCCACAGTCCTGCTAGCAATGGTCCTAATCTCCGACGTCACATGGGATGACAGCAAGACTTGCATTTTAGAGTTTTCTAGTTCAGAGCCTCACAACAGCTACTAATCACCAAAACAACAACAATCACCACAACCGTTTCCCAGAATGGCTGCCATTTCACAACCCCCGGATGTGGAAAAGCCGAATATATCATCCTCTTCCTCCGATAATATCTACAACAAGAATCACAACACCGATGCCGACAGCAAGAATGACCACCCGGCCCCATCAGAAAAAATCCCCTCCCTCGACCCCGCCGCGGAGAACAAACTCCTGCTGAAACTGGACGCAGTCTTCGTACCCATCATCATGCTCGTCTATCTCTCCTGCTTCTTGGACCGCACCAACATCGGAAACGTCCGCGTGGCGGGTATGCCCGAGGACATTGGCGCCTCCCCGCAAGAGTTTTCCACGGCCGTGTCCATCTTTTATGCCACCTACGTTGCCTTTGAATCCCCCTGGGCCATCTTGCTCAAGAAACTGACTCCTCGGGTGGTGCTGACCAGTCTCTGCGTCATATGGAGTTTGACCACTATTTTCTCGGGGTTCATCACCAATGTCGGCGGGCTCTACGCTGCCCGTCTGGTTCTTGGGGCTTGCGAAGGAGGGCTATTCCCCGGGTTGAATCTTTACCTGACCATGGTCTACAAGAGAGAAGAGCAAGCGAGGCGAGTCTCGTATCTCTTTGTCTGCGCGGCGCTTTCTGGTGCCTTTGGTGGGTTGTTGGCGTACTGCCTGTTGAAAATGGACGGAGTAGGAGGGTACGCCGGGTGGCGCTGGGTGTACATTATTGAGGGGATTTTCAGTTTTCTGATCGCGTTTCTGATTTGGTTCGGCTTGCCAAATGATCCTTCCAATGCGTATTTTCTGAACAAGGAAGAGAAGGCCATGATGAGAGTCAGGGCATTGCAGCGGGCTCAGTACATGGGCAGCGAGGAGTTCTCTTGGGACGAGATATGGACTGAATTCAAGGACTTCAAGCTGTGGATCAGGTACGTCGTTCATTCTGAGATCGGTGCAATCACAGGTTCTAACTGAGAAAACCTCCAGTGGCGCCATTCAATTCTGTCAAGACATCCTTCTCTATGGCTTCAGCACTTTCCTCCCATCCATCATCACGAGCATGGGCCACAGCAGCATCGAGGCGCAGTACCTTACCATCCCAGTGTACATCTTGGGTGGCATCGTATTTCTGAGTCTCGCCTTCATCTCCGACCACCTCTGCATCAGGGGCCCCTTTATCCTCTTCGCCAACGTGTTTGGGATTGTGGGGTACATCCTCATCATCTGCCCGACGGCCAACGGCGTCAAGTTCTTTGGCACATTTCTCTGCGCCATCGCCGTGTACAGTGGACCTGGGCTGAACCTGACATGGCTCAACGTCAATGTTGCACCGCATTACCGACGAGCGGCCGCGATTGGGTTCCAGCAGACATTGGGCAACACTGCGGGTGTGGTTGCTGGCCAGATATATCGGACTGCTCCTTACTTGCTGGGAAACGTGTTTTCTGTAGGTGCATTGGGATTGGCGCAGATTCTGATTGTGATCAAGTGGTTGTATATCAAACGCCAGAATGCATGGAAGGAAAAGATCCTAAGTGGGGAGGTGCCGGATAAGAGGAAGGTCAAGACGGGTGACAGGGAGTTGGATTTCAAGTATCATCTGTAATGATAATTATTACGACCAAAAGGAAATAAAATAAATGCTTCTGGCAACGATTCATCCACACCGACAGCCATTTTGAACAAACAAACATGCTAGAACGCTGCAATCCATCCCCTAAACCTCCTCGTAATGCACAGGCTCAACCGGCATAGTCTTTCGCCTCTCTGTTTGTCTTCCCACAGGTTTCGGAGCAGCCACATCCTCCTCCGCCTTCGCAGGTCCGCGTTCTTCAAGAGGAGAAGCAGTCTTGTCAACTGGTTCCTCTCTCTTTTTGGGCTCCTGATGGTTTGTCTCGGACGACTCCGGAGACACAACATGTCCATCCGCCGGCCCAGCAATCCCGTCGTCAGCGCACAGCATTCCTTCTTCTTCGTCAATATACTGCTGCGGGCACTCGAGGTACATTTCTGCCGTGCCCAGTATATAAGCGTTTCTGTTATTGTTCTTGTCAGTCTCCTTGCATCATGATCCACGGTCAGGAAAAAGAGGGGGGTACGCACTTTCCCTCCCCAAAGCAATTGCTCAGAGTCCTGTTGAAAGTAAAGGTCCCCACGTTCAAGTTCAACTGCAACCAAATATTCAAGTTCGGATCCTTCGTCGTTCCATAGACCTCGCACACGTAATTGGCCCGCAGCGAACAGGTGATGTCCTCGGTGAACAGAATGTCCGGATCGGTGTGTGAGAGGGTGAACGAAGCGTTACCTCGGCGGACCGTCTCGTCGCCCGTGTAGTGCACGCTGAGCTTGTTCACCACCCACAAATCCTTGAGTTTGGTACTGCCCGGTCCCCACTCCTCGTCGATCAGACAGCTTTCGGCGCCTGCTGACTGGCGGTTGATGACGCTGTTATGAGGTGCACTAGGAACTGCCAACGCCCACGAGGGAACGGCCCTGATGGAGACGACGGCGAGGGCGGCGGAAGAGATGGAAAAGAACTTCATCTTGTTGGTAGAAATACAACAGGCAGACACTAATAAAACCTGTGCACTGCAAGACAACAAAGCGATGATGTTGCTTCTCCAAGGTCTCAAACCAAGGATGAGCGCATGATCATATACCCCTGTTCAACACACCATCTGTTCTACCAGTCGATCAAATCATGTCGAACTGCATCCGCTTCCGAACCTGCTTACAGGCAGATTGACTGTCCCACGGTACAGATCTAGAGCCCCGCAGACGGCATGTGAGGAGAAGCAGGATATGGTATGCAGCTCACAGTATCCAACTAATCTATTCTGTCGGGTTTTCCACTTCACCCGCTTTATCCGAGCGGAAGACGATACAACGTCGGTAATGGGCTTCGAGCTTTTCATTGCATGCTCTTCACAACTAACGGATGACAGTCATGGCTTCCACCGGTCTAGGCAATTATGGTTCATAACAAACCAGCTTTGGATGTGGTCATGAATTTCTGTGATGTGTACCTTTCAGCTTGATAGCAACACTTGCAGGTAATAAGGTATCGGGGTTTTCGTATTCAAAGGGGTTTCTAGAAACATCAGGTACGTGATTGTGTTTGCATCTCTGTCAATATGAGAGGGCACCTAGGTTCGTGACTGGACGTACCAATGCGTATATTCCATAGGGTTTAGTGCCTACCGAGGATAGATGGCGTAGCGATATAACCCGACGCGGTCACTATTATGTCTCTGCCCGTCGACAGGGCCGGTATACAGCAGGCTGGCAGGCTGGTGACGGCTGCTGCGTGGTTGCCAGTAGAGTAAGGGTCCTCGCCGCTTTAAACTGTTAAGGATAGTCACTTGCCCACTGCGCTTCCAACCGGAAGGAAGCTCAGGTACAGGTGCCTTGTCTAAGGTAAGAGCCTTTCATTGCACACCGGACTGTCTCACTGGTAGTCATCGCATTGCTCTGTGTCCGGATACATATATCTCATGTCCTCTGGCCACCTTGGCGCGTCACCCGCGACAGTTACAAGTGATAGGGCCAAGTACCTAAGACGTTCATTGGGTAACGATCAATGGATGGCAGCATCGCCCACCATGCACCTGCAGACGCCACCTTCGCCCGACTCGAGTGACGAAGGGTTGCGCGTGCTGCGTGCAGCTCGGGCGTATCTTCGACCAATCTCAAGTGGCCCTTCGCTTCTGCCAACCGGCTTGTCTTTCACTCATTGGCAATTTCGCTTCCCACCCACATGGGATGTTGCAAAGGAGCTGCGGAAACGAATTGCTGCTGAGCTTCCACGAACACCAGCATAGCGGTCTGGTCCTGTGCGGCTGGGTGCTGTGCCTGGGGACTGCTTATTCCTGCAAAACAACATCATTGATCATACATTTAGTTCCGCTTTTTCGACAATACTACACGCTGTACATCATAGCAAGCCCTAGAAATCTGGACGTTGTACAAACGCAATAGTCCATCGACAACACAGTTTTCAAGACTGCCGGATTCTTCTGGGGGCTGCTTCGTGCATCGCAGAAAGAGGACCTGCAGAGCTCGGCCGTCCTTGCTCTCGAAGCACTGGGCTCGAGCATCATCGTTCATCCTGACAGAATCAGTGACGGCATGCACGCTTTGTCGAATGGAGGCCAAAATGAAAGACTACCCAAGTTTCTGGTCAATATTGGAGTCAGCTCAGGAGGGCTCTCTCACTTTATTCGGAAGCAAGCTCCTCGTTATGTCACTTCCTTCCATTTGGCCACAGGTCTCAAGGCGTTCCTGACCGACGCAGAAATCGCCGACATATTTTACGACATGCTCGTTCACCAAGGCCTCACCAAAATCCCCGAACTGCGATGCTCGCGAAGTCAACTGGCAAGCGTCATTGAGGCCACCTCCGGGTACAGCGATCAACTTATCCCTGAGGATATCGTCAATGTTTTGGTATCCGCACTGGGGAGCTCCGGTTTGCATGCACGTGCCCATGATATGAGGATGACTTTTGGAACACCCAATTCTAAGGAGCTTGCTCGTATCTTTTCTCTGGTCTTCGGTTCGGTCCGGAATGAAGAGGTGGAGTTTGTGACTTTGGAAGGGTCATCGAACTGCACCATCATTGCCTCAACATTTCTCTGGCTCAATGGAGACGACGTGCAACTTACAGTGGGCGACCAGACTGTCATAGGGGTGGCACAGCCCAAGATCCTCATCAATATCCCGACGAGCGGGGAGACAGGGAACTCTTGGGTGGTGCAGGAGTGGAGGCAAGGCAGGGCCCTTTCGAAATTGATCGTCACGGGCGTTGCAATTTCAGATAAAACAAGCGCCACTCCCACGAAAGCTGCGAAGAAGGCTATTAGCGCTCAATACGCTCTGAGTGATGAGAAGATGGCATACGTAGGTCAGCTCGCCACAGCTCTTGTCTTGGCGGCCGTGGAGAGAGGTTTGGTGTATGGCATTTCGGGCTTCGCGGGTGCAGCCCCAACGGAATGTAGAATTGGCAACCTCTGTCAGGATCACTAAATTTCCAATTTGATGGAATGCTTAGAATGTTATGGATGGTCGGGTGAAGAAACAAAGGGTGCCGAAAAGCTTGCAGACTATATCAAACAATGGACTGAAACTGGATTTCCAGGGCTCGAGAAAGAGAAGATCGAATCTGGCCATCCCCTGCTACAAACAAACTTCGAGAAGCTCTGCTGGATCTTGAACTTCATCGAGCAGCGCAGAGCAGCTGACGCAGGAGAGGAAAGGCACAAACATGCTGAGGCCAGTACGATCGAGGCAGCTATTTACATTGCGTCGCAGTCTCTTTACGGGTCGATCTGCTCCCGGTTCCCAAAGGTGAGATTCTTTCGCACGGGGAGCTGGACATCTATCTGTCGGGCTGGCGTGGACTTGTTGTACTGGGTGGTTTGGCACGAAGGACTTCGAGAGTGCAAGGATCTCCCAACGCCGATCGCGGACCTACGCCTACTTCCCGAGAGCATTACCCTTGGCTCACTTCGCTGCTCATGTATAGCTTCTTTACTACCCGGCGTCGAGGTTGCTGGCTACGGTGAAATTTCCTCTGGTATTTTGACGGCTGCCATAGAGACCTCCGACCTTGCAGTTGCCAGTAACGGGTAGGTTGCGTGGCTGTCCCAACTGCTATGCATCTCCACCAATCCCCGAACGGCGATGGCGGTTGAAATCAGCCCCGGGTACATACGGAGACTTGGTGACGATCATAATTCTCCACAGGGTAATCTTCTCAGAATTCAGGAGGGTGAGGACGAAATCGGTAGCAACCGCAATGCCTCCGACGCGGTGGATAATACTCCCTTCTGGCTTTACCCAATCGACAAGAATGGATTCTATACAGGCATACCTTCCTTGAGTGACATCAACCAGCTGGAAGTGAGACCCTTCGAGTCCTACAAAGGCCGGGTTCTCCAAATCCGTACCAAACTCCACCAAGCGAACACGAATCGTTCAACTTCAGTCAACTGGATTCACTCCATAGAAGCGGTCGCTGTGGCAACACATCTATACAACCAAACTATGCCTGCCTTTGCGGAGAAGCAACTGGCTCTGAGATGGCACGAGGAGAACGTCTGGGGCTCCGTCGGCGTGATAGCTGCCAATGAGATGGCTCAGCATGCACCGGGGACGCCGCTCCGGTATCTGGCTCGAACATTTGGATCTGAAGAACTTCGGTTTTTCTTTGCCGGCCGGGGGAGGTTGCACAAGATCTACATTTGTCACGGCAACGCCTCCGTTGTGAAATGCATCCAGCAGGCTTTGGACGGTGAGAAGAAGCCTGGTTCAAACCCGAAGGTGTTTGCCACTGGGGCTAGCCGCAAAATCCAGCCTTGGATGGACTCTCGTCTGGCTTCTCAAATAATAGCGCCTGGCTGGTATATTGTTTTGTAGCCTTTAGGGTTGCATGTCCTGTTATTGCTCATTCAGCATGGCCGTCGCCATTTGTGTCCTTTGCGATGAATAGAGAAATCTGTAACAACAGTGGATTACACTAGATCTAACACTACCTAGGTAAGGTAGGGAGGCAGTTTGGTCCGGATGTTCTTCGATGCCATATAAATACCTGGGTAGAGAACCACCAAAATTTCCCAAGAAACATACGAATACCTAGTCCACAATTCTCAACCCCTCAAAGGCTCTGTTGCTCACCCTCTCATGCGGATCAATCTTGCGCTTCTTTCGCTTGTTTTCCTCGCCCAAAGACACTCTCCCCACCTGCTCAACACCCTCCTTACCATTCTCGAATAAAGCTTGGCCGAAGTACCTTTCCAGCTTGTCCAGCGAGTAGCCATTGACCCTCTCAACGCCGTAATAAGACGCAATTCTCGCATCATCTTCAGGTTGGAGATTAGTAGCCAGATTCCAGAATATCACTTCAGGGATGTCGAGTTTGGCGTTTGCAAACTTCTCGCGAACCGACAACGGGTGACCGGAAGCCCAGGTCCAGGACAAGCCGCCGCCACTCACCGACTCTTCGAGGCTCCGAACTGTGAACACGAAAACTCGCTTCGGGATTCTTGCTTCATTGCTCTTGAGTGCGCCGGGAAGAATACCCTTCAAAAAGACGGCGTCGAGAGCAAGAGTGTCCTCGCACACAGCGTTCTTGAGAAGGCACCAAGTGTCTTCCAAAGATTTATCAATAGTATCTTTGAGCTTGAGATCAATCCACTCCATCTTGGATTCACTGGCAAACGGAAGAACCGATCCCCCAGAACCCGACGATGCAGTGGTGTCGTTGGTGTAGGCTATCAAAAGAGAAAGGCCCATAGCGATGTCCAAGGCGGTGGTTTTGTCTGAAAAGACTGTATTCATCATCTGGCTCGAGACATCACAAACGACCATGCTGTCCTGGAGGATACTGGACTCTTTCATACGCGTGACCAACTTGTCCCACTTCTTCTGCAAGTCCGTGACCTGAATCACTTTGTCGGCGTTGAAAGCATCCGTCACCATGTCCTTGTAGGTTCGCTTGTTTTCATTCTTCGGCATGCCCTTGTAGGTTCGCTTCCTCTCATTTTTCGGAAGGTGTACCCCCTTCAGGGCCCGAATCGGCAGAACAAGCTGACCCGGAAGCAACTTTGGGACGTCTTTGATACGTTGCATCTTGCCTGACACTACCTCTGTGACGTGCTCTTCGAATCGCCCTCCATCCTTGACGGCGAAGAGATGCGAGTATTGGCTCATTGCCACCGACGGGACCTGTTGATAGTCGATGAGATTCAGTGCCTTGGACGACATGTGTCGCTCAACGATGTCCAAATGCTTGCGTAGTAACGAGCAATCTTTGCGGTAAAGCTCGCGGGTCCGGCGAAGATACTCTGTGCGTTTGTGTGGTTTGTCCTTGCATTCAGCCAGAGATGGTTCATCCGCATCGTGATAGAGCCGCTCCGCGATGGACGAGACGACGAATGTGTGCCTATCGTGGAAACGGTTGGTGGATGGCGCCCACTTTGCACATAGACTGATCCTCTTCTGCTTCTCGGGATCACCAGATCTGAGCCGTTCAATGTCGACTCGCAACTGGTCAGCGAAAAGGCGAGCAATTTGCAGGTGAAGAACTTTGTACTTTGCGGCCTTCACGCTAACCATCTCAAAATTCCGAACAACTCGATCATGCTGTTTGCGGCGCTTTGCGCGGAATTCGGCCGATTTGGACTTCTTGCGCTTTTCGGGCTTCGGTTTGCCTTGGGCTGATCCATCGGTTCCGTAGCCCTGAGAGTCTTGTGTGGATCTGTCCCGCCAATCTGCTTTTGTTCTGAATCTCCCGTCCCCAGAACCTCCTCTAGATCTTCCGCCTCCAGACCCAGATTCTCTTGACCTTCCTCCCTCATATCCACGTCCTCCAACACCTCCCTCCGATCCTTCCGCGGATCCTCCTGTGGATCCTTTCCGCCAATCCCTGTTGAACTTGGAAGCGGCTTCCCCAGATCCAATTCCTCCCAATCTTCCTCCCACTTGTCTGCTCTGGGGGTTTTCTCCTCTGAATCCTGCTGGAGAATCTTGACTGTGACCTCTAGAGTGACCGCTGTAATTACCACTGGGCCCAGCCCTCACAGGTGACGACGGTGGAAGTGAAACTCGCTTTCTGAGTGCTGAATTTGCGTACTGAGACCCAGACTTTGGTTGATCTTCTGCTACGGATCCAGTGGACCCATCCGGATGAGTCGATGACGATTCATGGGAGGATCGCGCGTTTTTGCGCCATTCAGGTACGAACAGAGACTCAGATTGGGGCTTGTCTTCCTCATCTGGACCTCCTCCCCGGAGGTGTGTATCATCACTGATGGAATCAAATGCGGCGGGACTGAGGACGAAGGGGTCGGAGGCGTCAAGATCACCTGTGATGATGACATCGACGTCGGAATCGTATGGATCATCATCGACGTCGGACTCCAAGAAGTCGGACTCAAAGCCGGTTGAACCTCCAGCTCGCAGGTCGAGAGAAATCCTTGGGTCGGGTGCAACTTCGTGTGTGGAGGCATACGCGGGCTTGGGGATGTTCACATTCCTACTCTCTGGCTTCGCTGTACTTTTTTTCTTCGGCTTCGGAATGTTGAGAATACCCTTTGGGTCATCGGTGACCTTCAGCATGTCGTTGGCGGCCAGGGCCAAGATGTTCAAGAGATCCTTCCAGTACCCATGAGAAGCGCCATCGGCAATGCCAGACTCGTCTTCACCACGATTCTCCAGGCTGAATTTGACTGAAGGATCACCCGAGGTCTCAGGACCCTCGGTACTTTCCACCCCAGGGACGGGCCGGACAAGCCACTGTAAGTTGGTCATGAGCGTCCGAGGATGGTGCCTATACAGCCAACCGGCACAACGATAGAGCTTATGGCGGGAACCCTCACCGAAACGGATCGAACGAGAACGGAATATCAGTTTCAAGGTCAACAGGGGATCATGCTTCCAGGCGGCATCGAGCTCCTTGGCAAGCTTGTCCGAGGCCCGCTCTAGGTTGTCTCTCTCGGTCCGGTCGAAGAGCCTTTTCCGTGTGAGCCTGTTGAGGAGAATGGGAATGGCCTTCGTCGGCTTGGGAGTGTCTTTAGCAAGCGTCGTATCGGTGTTGTCAGATGGAATTGGTTTGGGATCAGCAGCCGGCAAGGAGCGATTCTGCCTCGATAACTCAACATTTGGACAATTGAGGATCAGATCATCAAAGTCATTCGCCTTTCCAAAGAGGGCGGCGTTGAAGGGAAGGTGGACTTCGCACTTGGCATCGAGGAACCACTCCTGTTTTGGTCTACTGGGTGATGGATTCGCCATGGTTGACGTTGATGTTGGTCCTCGAGACAGACAGCGTACAACGATAGGGTGGGAAAATGGATGCATATGGGAAATGAGCAGAGCACAGTGGAGGAGAGAAGATTTGGGACAAGGGCGACGCAGGGCCTTGTTGAGGAGGCACGGGAAACCAACTCCACCCGTACCTACCGTGGTCTTTCTTGCAGGCTTTGAGCAAGTTCGGCTCTTCAAATGGGAGGTAAGTGTATGCCAACCCTGAGAGAGAGCAGGAAAGCGCAGGAGGCCATGATTTGTCCGTTGAATGCCCGTCAAAGAGATCCGTCGAGTCACGACCTAAGACGTGCGACTGAAAACCGTTGAAGGGCAAGAGCAATGTAAGTGGAGACATGAATCATACAAGACTTCTCATGTGGAAACCCCCGGCTCCTTCTACAGATCTATCGTTATCATGGGTCATTCACGTCCAAGTCATCGTCATCGAGAACCTTGGTTCCTTCCGGGGGAAACCGGGATAGCAACAACACCAGATATGCAACGACCGCGATTGCCTGCAAAATAAACCATGTCAACAATCATGATCCGTGGCGATAGGTATCTTTCAAAGATGCGGCACGCAGCAATAAGGGGCCGCAGGAAAAAAGAGAAGAAACTTACGGCATTGACAAAAAAGGTCAAGTGAGGCTTGCCGGCATCAGCGAGGGCAGAAAACACAAACCCAAACAGCCCTTGCGTTGACAGCCTCGCAACGTTTTCCACCAAGCCCAGGGCGCTCAAGGCATCTGCTCTCCTGGAAGGTGGGCACATCTCAGTCATGACGCCTTTGGCGGCGGGTGCGGAGCCTGAAGCGAGAGGAAGAAGGAAGGCACCTGGTTCACGTCATTAGAGGTGGTCTGAGGAAAGCGACGGAACAGGACCGTGACTTACCTAGATAAATGTGCCATGACTTGGTGGCAAAGGCAACGTACAAGGTCAGGAAGCCATCCACCAGCAGACTGATGCGCAGAAAGTGCAAGTCAAACTCGGTGCCCTCGTCTTCCTTGGCAAGTTCTGGCTCGACTGGTTCTTCCTCTGCGAGATTGCCGATTGGTGCATCGAACTGCTGTGGATCGGTGGCAACGCTGCTTTCCAACAATGATTGTGTTTCTTCTGCTTCGAAGGAGCCACTCGGAACATTTTCCGTTTTTTGTCTGGCCATATGCCATTTCCTTCCTCGGCTGATGATTTTCGGGAATACAAAGATGAGAAAGGCTCCACGCATGAACGCAAATTCGGACGTAAGCAAACCATTGTCGGCCTGCGTGAATTGGAATTTCGCCGTTGCATAGAGCTGTATGAGGAGCGGTGCGAATCCAGTGGCAAGCTGCAGCTGTCAGAACCATCACTGCCTCTCTGAATCAACTCATGTGTGGGCCGGAGATCGTGCAATTAACTCACCACCGCCAGAAAAATGCCAGCACACAAGATTGTCACACCATAATGTTTCTTGGCCGTTCCGTTGGGGCTCAATACCCGCTGAGGTATGAGGATCCTCAACGGCGTAAAGAACTGTGAAATTCCCTTTGGTTTCTTCTCTCCGTTGTTGAGTGTGTCTGCATCGATGTGGGGGACAGTAAAGGCGACGAAGCAGGTGACGAGCATAAACGAACAGAACGCGACTTCAAAGGGACGTCTAATTCCAAAATTGTCGCCAATCATTCCGCCAGCTGATCTTGTCAGCACCACCATCGAATGCCCATGATCGATGGGACAGGGGAAGGCGAGATAGAGGAAGCTTACTGAGGTAACCAAGTCCTTGACCAAGCATGATGCACCCCTGTAGCATCCCAAACACTGCTGTCCTGCGGAGAGGAGCAACAGCTTCTCCGGCAATGATGTTCATGATAAGGCTGTGAGATTCCCGAGGTCAGCCTTTGGTCTCCTTCTCTGACAATTGATGACATGAAGCAAGTCAGGTGGCAGGTTACTTACAGATACCCAGCAGGCCCGCCGATAATGGTGATGATCTGGGTCAACTGGATAATGAGCATCCCCTTCTTTCCGCCCGCCATGACCCCCAGAATCTGGGTAGCCACTCGGATCCCCGGCACAAAAGTCTGAACCATGAGTGCCCGCTTTGGTCCAATCCTCTTGGCCGTCCAACCCGACACGAAGAGGTTGATGGTTCCAAAGAAGGTTGTCGACATGCCCAAGATGGAAAACTGTTGGGCCATCCCGGCAGCAATCTCGTTGCGATCACAACGACCACCCGGCGGGCCATTGTAGGGTGGGTGGCGTGGATCAGCGTAGTACGCATCACATTCCATCAGATGAAACACATAAAGGATACTACACGGTGTGTTGATGGTTAACAATGAAAGCGACCCAGTAGAATAAAAATTGAAGGATGACAACTCACGGGACTTGTGTAAAGCTGAATGAGAGCGTGATCAGGAAAGCTGTCAACAGAATTTGGTGCTCAACTCCGAGTGCGAAGGCTTTGCGTAGTTTTGTCCAACTGGAAAGCTTTTTGTTTTTGTCGATAGCATCATCGTGATCACCGGTGCCGTCGCTGAGGCTGCTATCGGAAGTGACATTGTCGTTGGTGTTGCTGCTTACATCGCTATCCGCGGTGTCTGTCGACGATGACGCAGATTCCGAGAGCAACGGTGTTCGCTCATTGACGCCGTGCACTTTTGCGGCTGACATTGCGTCCGCCCTCGCTGTGTTCCGTCAAAAGTGCGGCCCCCTTCCAGGTTCTTCTTGGCAAAGCCGGAATCCCCGGCGACAACGGACAAATTTACCAAGCAGTAGCCCGACGGAAGCCAAGACAAAGGTGTGCGGAGCGGGAAGATTGGGAGGTGGCGGAGGAGGAAGGCGTGGACGTGTTGGTCGGATGGATATGGATACTGGCGGTTCGGCTCAATCCGTTGTGCGGCCGGCGCACCCCGCTGTGCCCGCCAAGTTGCATGGAGGAGAAGCGGGGCCGGGAAGGATCCGGGATGTGCTGGAGGGGTGCCGGATCGGGTTTTTAGGCAGTGGATCACGCAGTGGTGGGCTTTCCAGTTTCCACCAGCAAGGCAGCACGCGATTCAAGCTCCGTCTTGTGCACCTGAGAGCGTGATCTAAACACCCTAAACACCCCCCAACTCGGCCTTCCACGCGTTTAAATAAACACCATCGGCATATAATAAGAATATGGAGGCATTTATCCGATCAGTTTACACATACCAGTTGCATTATGTAGGTGTGAAGGGTTCATCTTAGGGTGTTGAATTGAAAAGATCGCGCGCTTAGGTGCACAAGACAGACCTTGCATCCAAGGTTGCGTGGGCAGCGGTGTGAGCTGAACCTCGCCGGAAAATAGCGCCATTATGGTGGGGGATATCCATGAGCGGGGGCATTTGAAATTGTCCACAGCACCTGGGCATTCGAGAGGCATTTCACTCAGCTCACAGAAACCTGTCTCCCCTCATGTCGTACGTTTTTCCACACTCTCGGCCATGCCGATTTTCCCCAACGAAGTCGTCTTCTGGCTTCTGGGTTTGGATGGGAATTTTCACAATGATTTGTAATAATCAAGACTACCTATGGGCGGTTGATGGACTCGCTCGCATCATTCGACCTCGGGATGGTCTGCCGGCAGGATGCAACCCCCACATTGCGGTCCAACAGGGAACTTTGAGTGGAAGCAGATCACAGCCGGAGATGTTACATGGCACGGTGTTTCGCATCATCCCTATGCGCAATGGGGTACCGATACACGCGCAGAGATAGTCTGATTCGGTAGGCAAGGCAACACGCAGAATTCATCACAAAAGCTACTACAATGAGTAAGGTACCAGCGGAAACTGAACCATGGTGGTAATTTCTCAATATCATTCGTATGTCCATCATGTCGTTACACGTCCATAGTATATAGGACTTATTTACACATTAAAACACGGATTATTTGCACGCTCAACATCCAAGATTCATTTCCCTGAACCAAACAAAACCATCATCTCACAACTTCTTGCAGAGTCTGGTGTCCTGGATCACCTCCCAGTCCTCCGTGCCGGGCGTGGCAATCGAGTAAAACACTCCCAAGGGATCCCACTTCTTGCGGATCTGCTTGAGACGGGGATACTCGGAACCCCAGAAGTGGCTCTGCCAGTTGGGCTGGTAAGGGTCGGCCTCGTTGACGTACGTGGCACCGCTGGTGCTGGAGTCGCGGAGCGCCTGGTCGATGGTGTTGGTCAACACGTTCTGGAGGCTGGCCTTCTCCGCCTTGGAGGCCCCGATCGGGACGGGCAACACCGTGATGACAAAGTTGGCCGCGTTTCTCCAGCTGGGATGCGTCGCGCTGTTGCTGACAGGCTTGCCGTAGCCGGGGTTGAAGAGGTGACCAACGATGAAGCTGAAGACACCAGGCGCGGGGGAGAAGACGGTCTTAAAGGCGTCGATGATGCCATCGTTGTTGTTGGTGACGTCGTCACGCGTGAACAGCCAGCCACCAGTCAACGCGGAACCACCGGAAGCCTCATCCTCGAACAGGTCGAGGTAAAGGTCGAAGAAGGTGGGGAACGACTTGGGGGTCCACTCGTAGGGAATGCTGAGCGCATCAAGCTCGGCGAACATGGGAGCCGTGATGGCCTCCAGCTCAGCCACCGTCTTGCCAATAGCGACAAAAGGACGGGCACGGAGGGTGAAGGGGAAGAGCTCAAAGTACACATAGAGGCCGTTGTCGACAAAGTGGGTGGCATACTTGTGGAAAATGGTGGTGGCGTTCCAGTACTTGTCGTTGTCGTAACCGATGTGGGTATCGTTGATGTACAGAGTGGCACCGGTGGAGGGAACGTCGGGAAAGGTCTTCATGGTCACCGAGAGGATGACGGCGTACGCAGCCGGACCACCGCCCTTGAGCGCCCAGAAGAGATCGCTGTTCTGCTGCTCGTTGGCAACGACGTAGTGGCCGGAAGCAGTGACAGCCTCGAAAGCCAAAACATTATCAGCCGACAGACCCTTGAGGGTGGTCCACGGACCATGACCACCACCCTGGATGAAACCACCGGCAACACCGACAGTAGGGCACTCGCCCGTAACGATGACGAGAGGAGGGTTCTGGGCATGACCGGCGGAAAGAATGGTGCGTCCCTGAACACCGGCCGCAATGGTTACAGCAGAACCGGTGTACGAGCCGGGACCCGAGTACTTGTTGATCCAGCTAATGTCCTGGAAGCTGTGGGTGTTGATGATCAAGGCGCCGGCACCGGTGCTGCGACCAATAAAGTCGTGGCCGGTGTTACGCACGATCAGGCGGATGTTGTTGCGACGGGCAAAGTCGATACCGGCCTTGATGTGGGCGCGCTTGGTGGCCGTGATGGTGTACACACCATAATAACCCAGGGTGCAGGTGTCCGAGGGGTTCATGGTGGGACGGCAGGTCTCGTTGGTGAAGTAGGTCCACAGAGCGGCACCGGGCTTCTCAACACTGCATCAAAGTCAGTCTCATCACTGGCTTGTCTTGAGGCCCAAAGGTGGTGGAAACAGGTAGGGTACGTACGTCCAGGACTCGTTCTCCCAGTTGGCGTGGACATCGGCGCAGGCAGCAGCGTCATAGGTGTTGACGGTGCCGAGAGGGCCGACGAACTGGTTGTAGCAGGAGGCGGCAGGTGGGATGTGCACTTGCAGCTTGCCCTCGACGGTGGTGTTCAACGAGTTCCACTTGGACTGCGAGGGCCAGCAGAGCTGCCCAGGAGAACACTTGCAGCCGTAAAGCTTGCCCTCATGGTGGGTGACGGTGAGGTTGGCTGTGTCCAGGAAGTCGAACAGACCACCCAGGAAAGAGCTGCTGACAGCAACGGGAGCAGCCGCAGCCTCAGTGTCGTTGATGGGGGCAGCCGACACGGTTTGGGAAAGAGTCGCCGCGAGGGCGATTCCCAAGGATAGTCTGACCATCTTGAAGTCTTGGATTGGAGGAGGACGAGAGGGGTGAGGAACCAGAACTCAGCGAGACGTCGAAGGGCGAGGGAAGACGCGATACAAATACTCGTTCGTCGCCATCATGTCCGATTCCACATCCCTCCCTCAACATCCTGCAGGGTTCCTAAGAAAGCACATCTCCACTACCAGGTCCCGAACCGGCAATACGAGCGAAGCTAATGCATGTCAACTCCCCCGAACAGTCTTTTGAGCCCACAAAGCCCACGCGACGAGAGCGAGCAGGGCGTGCAGGGGCGACAATGACTAGCGTCACTTGGCGATGTAACCCTGTGAGCCGGCTACCGAGGGAACTGCTGCTCTCTCTGAGTCTGACCTGCTCCAGTATCCAGGAGTCAAGGACGACTATCGACCGCTAACGTTTTAAGCTTGGTGATAGAAATTGTTATGTGTCCTCGAGAGAGGGGAACCTGGGTTCTTGAAGCCCGGAATCGTTATGGCGGTGGCATCATGCGATTTTGCAAGGGCCAGGCAATTCGCTGACGATACCTACCTAGCCAGAAGAGTGTCGCATGCGGGCAACTCCAGTCCCCCGATGCAACTATTTCACTTATTTTCAGGCCGTTATTGGTTTCATCAGGTTGTATCAATCACAACAAAGGCATGAGTATTCACTCACCCCCCATCTTGTCGGAAATTCTAACCGCTCACGCAATCGTTTGTGAACATTTACATGTAGTAAGGTATGTAAGGTACATGTAATCCCTCACCGCCAAAACCAGACATTGTACAAAATCCTCGAGACCCTGACCCCGGTTTATCTCCAACTGAATTGACCATTGACAGCTCCACGGCGGACCCCAACTCCACAAGCAACATGTTTTCGGTTTCTTTCCCACGACCCGATTTTCAGGTCTCGATGGATCCAGGCCCGATCGGCAGTCAAGAAGCAACGATAGCCACGTGGTGGCAGAGGACACATGCATATGCATGTGCTTGCGAGGCAAGGTTGAAGAGCTAGCTGTGTGGTAACATGGAAGGGACTCTCGGAAAGTCGAATGCAGATGTTTGCCTTGGCCTGCAGAATCCCTCCTGGCTCTCTTGTCTACGCCATCACCTGGATCCCCTTGTTTCGCCGCCTCTTGTCTTTCTTTTTGATGACGCACATCCACACCGCATACATGATGAAGACGGCCACGGTCACCGGGACTGTCACGGCCCAGAACAAGGCAAATTGCGGTCTTGTCCCCAGGCTCATCTTGCCCTGACCGTCCTCCCAGGTAAAGAGGGGCGTCGAGAACAAGGCGGCGATGAAGCTGCCTGGCAAAAAGAACATGGCCACCAGGGCGAGCATCTTCATCGACGATGAGTCCTGCAGCGAGGAAGCTGCGATACTTCGCGTGGCCGACGCGGTATCAAAAGCAATGGCGTTATCCTGCTGTGCGATGAGATGAAAGAGCGCTCGAATCTGCACGTCGATGCGGGACTGCATGTATGTCAGATCTGTCTGCTGCATAGCTGCTCTGTGCTGCAACAACGACACCCATGAGTTTGGAGTTTCCGACATGTGCTGGGAGATGAACGCGTTGATGGCAGACACCAGATCCAATTTCCTCGTGCCGTTGGCCAATTTGGCTGCGCACCCGCTCATGTTAGCAGATAGGCTCCCCAACTCGCCGGCCGCTGGAGATGTCTCTCTTCTGGACGTGAATCGGTGGTGACCCGTCCTGGCCTCCACCTCTCTGACGATTTTCTTGATATCGTCCAGTGTTGTGTCCAGTTCGTGCGCCAACATCAACCCAGACAGCAGAGCAGGGAACATGGGGCTTGCGGCAAGCGAAGCTGACCATTGGGACGACAGGATTCGACGGAGCTCTGTCCGTTCCTCTCCCTCGCAGAAAACCACCGCGTTTGTTTGAGGAAAAGTGTCCTTGTTGTTGTTGTTGTTGTTGTTGTTGTTGTTGTTGTTGTTGTTGTTGTTGTTGTTGTTGTTGTTGTTGTTGTTGTTGTTGTTGTTGTTGTTG
>MU864529.1:0-42999 GCA_033296905.1 Podospora australis
TTGTAGAGGAATGGTGTGTAGAAGATAGAAATGCATGACGCGTCGAAAAGTGCGTCGCTTGGGGGTGTGCGTCGCTTGGGGGTGGACCACGTTAGTGGAAAAAGTTAAAATGAATAATGGAAGTAAGACTTTCTTTCTCTGCGAATGTAAGAGATAAACTGAAAATATTTTGCTTTCTAGTACTTAACTATGGTATGTATATGCTGTTTATATGTAAATCTGAAACCTTATTTGTATAAACTTAGCGGAAAAGATAAAAAAGACAATATAACTCCTATCCCTAATACCTAAGCCAAAAACTGATTCAAGATGAACCAAACAAGATGCAATCTATGATGAATGAAGAAACTTTACTCAACCCCCAAAACCTTCTTCAACCCATTAACAGCATGCCCACCCAGCACCTCCAGCGTGCCCATCCCCAGCATCTCCAAAAGGGAAACATCAAACCCAAACGTCGTCTTCCACCACTTGCGCACCTCGATGCCCACAAGCGAGTCCATGCCCAGATCCGACAGGCCCTGCGAAGTCTGCAGCTCGTCCACGGGCTTGCCCAGAAGCGACAAGACCTTGGTACCAATCTCCTTTGCCAACAACAGCGGTGTCTCCGGCTGCTTGAGGAGGGAGTGATCGGTCTTGACAGCCTGGAGGAAGGCCTTGATGCCCGCGCCACCGGAACCGCCGGACCCACCGTCGCCTCCGGCCGAGCGGTTGTGGTACACTCCGAACCGGGGGTCCTTCTTCCAGAAGAGACGGTTGTCGGCCGAGGAAAGCGGGGTAGAAGAACCGAGGCCGATGGCAAAGGTATCTTCTGCAGACCGATTGATGGCAAGCGAGATAGCGTCGAGGATTTGCGTCTCGCGAACGGTGAGGAAGCCCATGGCCTTGACGCTGTTGAGGAACCCGTTCCTGCGGGCGGCGATACCGACCTCTTCCACGACACCAACGTCGATGGTGGTGGCGGGGAGACCGAGACCGCGGCGGTAGTGGGCGAAAGAGTCAAGGAAGGCATTGGCAGCGACGTAGTTGGCTTGACCAGGCTGGCCGATGACGGCCGAGATGGAACCGAAAGAGACAAAGAAATCGATAGGGGAGTCAAGAGTGGCGTTGTGCAGGTTCCAGGTACCCTTTACCTTGGGGGCGGTGACGACTTCCCAGTCCTCGCTGGTGATGTCGGCAAAGTCGCGGTCGCGGAGGACGGCGGAGAGCTGCAGAATACCGCGGACGGGGAACTTGGCGTTGGCTACAGCGGCTTGGACGTCGGCGAGCTCGGTGACGCTGCCCTTTACGAGTTGCACGGAGGAGCCGATGGAGTTGAGTTCTTTGACCAAAGCCTCGTGGTCGGGAGAAGACCCGGCACTGCGGGAGAGGAGGAGGATGTTGCCTGCGCCCTGCTCGGCGAGCCAGATGGCGACTTGTCGGCCGATACCGCCGAGACCGCCGACAAGCAGGTAAGAGCCCTCCCGGTCGAGGGTAACGGGCTGTCGGGAGCGAACGGTGGGTGTCAGCTCTGCCGGTCCGCCTGCCTCGGGGCGGATCTGGACGACAGTCTTGCCGATGGGTCCCTGACGAGCATGGGTGAATGCGGCCGAGACATCCGAGGCGGAGAAGACAAGCGAGGGCTTGATGGCGGAGATGCGTCCGTCGCGGTAGAGCTTGATGACATGCTGCAGGTGTCTGGCGACGACAGCAGGCTTTTGCGAGCGGAGGTGGTCAATGTCCACGGCGGTGTAGCTGCGGTTCTGGCGGAAAGGGTGCAGCTCCAGGCCAGCTCCGCGGGCGAGGGCATTGTTCGTGACATCGACAAGTGTTCCGCACTCTGCCACGACTTGCCAGCTAGCGTGAAGGAGATCGCCGGTCAGCGAGTTCAGCACGACATCAGCACCACGACCATTTGTAGCGCGGTGAACGTCGTCGACAAAGGAGGCATTCTGCAAACTGAAGATGCTGTCGGTGGCCAGGTCGAACTCATCGACGAGGAATTTTGTCTGCTCTTCATTCTCGGTGGTGGCCAGAACCCGGGCACCAACCAAAGCTGCCGCTTGGGTGGCAGCGATGCCAACTCCGCTGGCGGCATTGTGGATGAGAACTGTGTCCCCACTCTCGAGGCGGCCCACATCGAGGAGAGCATGGAGAGCAGTGGTGTACGCCAATGGAAGCGCAGCAGCATCGGCAAAGCTGAGAGTGCTGGGAATCTTCACGACGAGCTGCGCAGGGATAGTCGCAGCAGTGGCAAGCGTCTCGCGACCGAGAAGAACCACTCTGTCACCGACCTTGAGGTGGGTGACTCCCGATCCCAGACGTCTAACGACACCAGCTGCCTCAAGCCCAAATGTCGGCTTGTCGGTGTGACCGGAGGTGCCCAGTGCGTTTGCCAGGTCCTTGTCAGTGAGACCAGCAGCGTGGATCTCGACCTCGACTTCGCCATGCTCTGGGGCACGAGAGACGGTACGGCTTGACCACTTGAGATCTTCCAGATTGCCAGCGCGGCCGATGCTCAAAACGGCCTCTCCATCTGCGTTGGCCTTCTCGAGAAGCTCATCGGCAAGCGTGAAAGGGTAGTACCGGCCGACTTGAACATCTCCAGTTTGGTTGATGACATACTCGGTCTCGGGGTCAAAGGCAGCCTCAACTGCCTCGGCCTTGCGGCGATGGAAGTGCTCAAAGACATCGACAACACGGGAATCGGTAAACTCTCCAGCTGTCTGGAGAACCGCAAACTCGGCATCGATCTCAGTCCTCAATGTGCGGGCAAGGCCAACGACAAGCCCATAGTGGGGGTCACTGACTGCCTCGCCAGCCAACCCGGTGATCCAGAAAAGACCTGCCTGGGACTTGGCGAGGTTCACAAGGAACTTGTTCAACCGGTCGTAAGTCTTGGCTGAGATGTCAGCAAGGAAGGAACCCTTCTTGCTATCCAGGAGAGCCACGATGTCCTTGTTGGCTGGCGGCTCATCGTAGAGACTGATTCGCGAGACGTCATATCCCCTCGCAGTGAGCTGTTGGTGCAACTCATCAGCACCATCAGCATTGGCGTCAGTGGTC
This sequence comes from Podospora australis, assembly GCA_033296905.1. Classification (NCBI taxonomy): domain Eukaryota; kingdom Fungi; phylum Ascomycota; class Sordariomycetes; order Sordariales; family Podosporaceae; genus Podospora; species Podospora australis. The sequence goes on from MU864529.1 coordinate 3,046, forward strand.
AAGATGGCGATTTCCTTGGCCTTAGGTTCGGCCTCATGCTTGGGACGAACGACAACGACGTTGTTGAGCTGGCCATCCACAACCTTGATGTCAGGCTCGGCAAAGCCAGCACCTTGGAGTGCCTCTTCCACCATAGGCGCGGTGATGCCGAGATCAGCTGATGCGGAGTACCACCAGGAAGGCAAAACACCAAGCACAAACGTCACCCACTGGGAGGATGCGGAAGGCGGAGCGAGCTCTTGAAGGAGAAGTCTGCCTCTGGGCTTGAGAAGGGAGCGAGCGTTGCGAATGCTCTTTACCAAATCATCTGTCTGGTGCAGAGAGTTGGTGGCGATGATGAGATCGTATGAGCCCTGGCGCTTCTCGTCGTCAAAGCCATAGGTGCCCAGGTCGCCTCCGATGTCAAGCGGAGCGAACTCAAGGTTGCTACCGTTCTTGAAGTGTTCTTTGCCCTCAGCCACCAGTCTCTGAGATGGGTCGGTAAAGGTGTACTTGGAGTACTGAGAGCCGAGAGCCTGCAAGTACTTGCTAGTCTGGGCACCGAAACCAGCTCCAAGCTCGAGGATGCGCAGGTTGGGCTGAGTGTGGGCGAGAGTTGAGAGATAGGCTGAGATATCGGTCTCCTCATTGACGAGAGCCAGCACCTTGTTGAGGAGATTGCCCTCGCTGAGCAGGTCTAGCCCGTCACGGTTCCCAGCAAAGATGTCAGTGGCAGCAGTGGCGATCCGAGAGATTGCCTGTGCAAGATCCCCAGCTGAGGTGCCCTGGAGACCCTCAGCCTTCTTGATGATGGCTTCGAGCAGCGCACCGCTCTCCAGATCAGCTTCAGTGTCGCCCTTGGCATGTTCTTGAACCCATGACTGGTAACGCTGCAAGTGGCCAGCTGTAGGGGTGCCTTGAGCCGAGATGGCCCTCTTGGAGTAGAGGACAGCCAGGTCGGTAAGCTCAGTAAGGGCAGCGGCATGAGAGCTGTCGAGGTTCTGGGAAGGCTTGAGGAGTTTCTCAGGGGCAACGAAGTCCACATGAGACTTCCATGCAAGACGCGAAGCAGCATGTGCGTCACCCTCATCCGGGTATCCAAGGACGCTGAAGGTGATGTCGGAAGTCCGCAGCACAACTTGGCCATCAACGACAAGATCACCTGAGCCACGAAGGGAGCCATTGCCTTCGGTTTGACCAGTGACGGTGGCTGAGACTTGTTGTGCAGCAGAACGGGTGACGGTGATCTCACCGATGCCAGTGATGACGTTCAAGCCAAGCTTCTTGCCTTGACCGAGAAGAGAAGCAGCAGGCAGCAACTGGAAGACATTGTCGACGGCAGTTGGGTGGATGTGGTAATCGGACTCCTTGGCCTCGTCATCCTCCAGGTTGTTGCGAACAGTAGCTGTCACGCGACCAGGGCGAGTGGTGGTGGACTTGAGATCCTGGAGCAGGCGGAAAGTTGGACCATAGATGAAGCCGGTTCTGTCAACCGCAGCGTACCAGCTCTCAACATCAACGCTCCGAGGAAGCGGTGCCTGGGTCCCAGCAGCTCCGACTGTAGCCTTGTCGAATGCGGTCGCCTCTCCCGTGAAGTTCTTGACCCACACGTGGCCATTGTGAGAGGAGATGCTGAAATCCCACCAGCGGCTATCGGAGCCGTCAGCAAGCTTGCGGCGCCGGAAGGCAGTGATAAGCTCCACGGGCTTGTCTTCGTGAACAACAAGAGCGGTGGTGGCACTGGTGTTGCGTAGTTGGAACCCCTGGCTGACACCCGTGATTTGGCGAACGGCTTCACCAGCCATAGCGACGTAAGCAGCAAAGGGATAAACAACGTCGCCATTGATCTGATGATCGCGAACCCAAGGCGCGGCTTCGAGGTGGAACAAGTTGCGGAATTCAGGCTCGAAGTCGGTTGACTCAAGTGTCCTCAAGCCGAGGAGCGCATGGTGCTTGAAGGGGCGGTCCCTGAAGTCCTTCATGACACGGGTCTCATGCCAGTACACGCGGTTGTTGTTCCAAGCATACGAGGGAAGTCCTGGCAAGGTGACACCGCTTGGGTACAGGGCGTTGAAGTCAACAGGAACATGGAGCGAGTAGAGACTGCCGACGGCGGCCAGAAGAGACTCAGTGCAGTCTTGTCCGCGGATCATGGAAGCGACGTAAGGGGCAGTCTTGCTATCGGTAGCGGCAAGAATTTGGCGAAGGGGGCCGGCCAAGGCAGAGTGAGGACCAACCTCGAGGTAAACCGCGTTCTGGCCAACAGGGTGCTGGGTGATGGCGGTGACTGCATCGGTGAAGCGAACAGTAGACTCGAGGTTCTTTTGCCAGTACTTGGCATCGAGCTTGTCGTTCTTGGTGAGAAGTCTGCCCTCGACGGAAGAGAAGAAAGGCTTCTCGGCTGCTCTGCCACCAACGTTGGGTCCGACAAGCTCCGAGTAGACGCCGCCAACTTCCGCCATGTGGTAAGAGTGATAAGCCTTGTCGACCTTGAGCAGCCTGGCAAGGACATCGGGCTTCGCTTCCGAGATAGCAGCAACGACCTTGACAACCTCAGTGGCATCTCCTGAAAGAGTCACGGAGCGGGGTGAGTTCTCACAGGCAATTCCCACATTGGGAATGAGGAACTCCTTGACTTCCTCAGGGCCAAGTCCGATGGCTGCCATGGCACCAGGGCGGTTCTGCTGCTTGGCAACGGCACCACGGTAGTAGGCGGCGACAATGGCATCGCCGGCCGAGAGAGCGCCAGCTGCGTATGCACCGGCAATCTCACCAGACGAGTGGCCAACCACGCCGTTAGGCTGAATACCAATAGCCTTGAGGGCATCGACGAGACCGACTTGAACAGCTGTGCACAGGGGTTGAGAGAACTCAGCCAGGGTGACCTTGCTTGTCCTGGCCGCTTTCTTCAGCTCGCCCTCAATGGTCCACCCTGGGGCAGGGCTCAGACTCTTGAGAGTCTCATCGAGGGACTTGATGGTGGCCTTGAAGACCTTGTTGGTCCGGAGCAAGTCCCTTCCCATCTGGGGCCACTGCGCACCCTGGCCGGTGAACACGAAGACGATGTTGGGTGCGGGTCCGGTAGGCGGCTTGGACAGGACGGAAGGCTTGCCGGGTTTCTCGCGGCTGGCCACAAGGAATGCGCGATGACCAAAGTGTTCGCGACGGTTGGCAAGCGTGTAAGCCACATCCTCAATACGCTCGGGATGCTTGGCAAGATAGGCGTTGTAGTTTCCGATGATGCTCTTGAGAGATTCGGGAGACTTGGCGGAGAAGACCAGCAGTTGTGCGTGGTCACCAGCTTCCTCAAGCTGAGGACGGAGGCCGAACGAGTCAGCGGAGTCAAGAACGACGTGGGCATTTGCGCCACCAATGCCGAAGTTGTTGACGCTGACACGCTCCTTGCGGTCTGCGGGCCATGGGGTTGGCTCAAGAGGAACCTTGAGGTTGTACTTCTCGAAAGGGATGGCAGGGTTGGGAGTGCCCATCTTGATGTTGGGAGGGATCGTCTTGTTCTCAAGCGCCAAAACAGCCTTGAGAACAGATGTCAGACCCGAGGCACCCTCGGAATGTCCAAGGTTGGGCTTGACGGAGCCGATGTAGAGGTGACTTCCGGCATAGTTGATGTCGCTGGAAAATGCTGCACCGACGGCCTTGGTCTCGAGAGGGTCGCCGACAGGAGTACCCGTTCCGTGGCACTCAACAAAGCCAGTGTCAGACAAGTTTGTGATGCCTGCAGACTCATAAGCCTGCTTGATGAGAGCCTCTTGAGCCGAAGCATTTGGCACAGTGATACCGCCATTGCGGCCGTTGTGGTTGGTAGCAACACCACGAATGACAGCCCGGACAGGGTTGCCATCGCGGATAGCGGCGCTCAGAGGCTTGATGTAGACGGCATTGATGGCCTCCGCACGACCATAACCGTTGGCATCTTTGGAGAAGGTCTTGCAGGACCCATCCTCAGCCAATGCGCCCTGTTCAGCCATCTGCAGGGTCATGCTGGTGCCCAGGATGATGCTGGCACCGCCGACGATGGCACTCTCTGCTTCGCCCGCTGAAATGGCTTTGCAGGCCTCATTCAGGGCGGAAAGGGATGAAGCACAAGCTGTGCGAACAGTCATGCTAGTGAAAGGTCAGCCAACGTTTCATTCTCAGTCCAGAATGACAGTAAGGTGAATCACTCACCTCGGTCCCTTGAGATCCAGCTCATAAGAAACACGGTTAGACAAGGCGAAATCGCCTGTGCCAAGCATGCTGTACTGGCCGTAGTTCTGGGTCTCCTTCTCATAGAGATCACCCCAGCCTCGCTCGGAGACGCCCATGTACACACCGACGCGGCGGCCAGCGATGCTTCCCCTTTCCTCGCCTGCATCGGCGACACTCTCATAAGCTGCCAGCAGCATGAGACGCTGTTGAGGATCACAACGCTCCAGCTCCGCAACTGACATGCCGAAAACAGAAGCATCGAAGCTCTGCAGGTCGTCGTCAATGAAGTAGCCAAAGTCCGAGCGAGTCGAACCGGGCTTCCTTGGGATGCGGGACGAGTGGCCGTCAGTGTTGTACCGATCCGCGGGAACGCGAGACTTGCCGTCACGCTTGGAGACAAGGAACTCCCAGAGCTCCTGGGGAGAAGAGATACCGCCAGGCAGACGGCAAGCCATGCCGCAGATGGCGATTGGCTCCATGACCTGGGTCTTCTTCGGTGCGTCGGTCAAAGGGAAATGACCATTGGTCTGGTCACTGACGCCGGTCTCGGGACCATTAGAGAAGCCGTTGCTGTCACCCACAGCTCCAAAGATGGAGTTCCCATTGGGAGCAACTGTCTCAGGTCGGAGAAGCATTGTGATCGTTGACTATCCACGTGGTCAGTAAGCTGCGAAACACTACGCCTTGGGTGCCAAACTAAAAGAGAGAACTCACTGAGATGGGAGGAGGTTTGGGAGTCTAACGATAGTGCTGATGCTTTCGAAGACTTTGACCTTTACCTTGGCTGCGTTGGGGCCAGTTCTGTGGGGTCAAGGGGACAAAAGATAGCGGCGGTTTGGAAAGTCGTGAACTCTGAGGAAAGCATTGGGTAGATGGAGTGCGAATAAGATGCTCTTATAACGAAAGAGAGAACATCACCTCTGACACCAACTCTTCCTTAGGTCCGAGAGAGTATTGCTCTGTCTGTCGGGAGACATTGGCCCGTAAGGTGGCGGACATCTAACGGTATCCGAGATGAGGCAAAACGGATGCACAACCCCGTACTCAGATCACATCATTCTCTATGCCGGCACCGATGCCGCAGGCTCTGCCGACGGGACGTGCCTTAAGCCGCCGAAGGAACTCGATAATTCCAAAATCCTTCATGGCAAGCTTTTACTCGGAAAGGATGAAGATGCGGTTGTGCGGCGCAGCAGTCGGCAAGGTTCCGTAACCACTAACCAGCTGGCAGAAGCTGCAGTACTGCGTGAACCGAGTGCCCGCCGGGTTCTGGCTGAAATATTATTCATGTTACACCGTGAATGGGGCATGTCGGGTACCGATAAGCATCTCCCACTAGGCAGGTTTGAGGCAAGTAAGATTCCGCTTTTGTGCTGATGGCAATCTGCACAACTAAGATCTGAGTCAACAAGGGAACTCGGCGCCAAAGGCCTGCATGAAAGGGGCTACTTGCGCTCGAGGTGCCAAGATTCCGCTGGTATCAGATCATGACTTCCTATCTCTTCCTGATCAACGTGCGTATCGGATAAGTGATCGGCTTCATTGATTGTAGGACCTCTATGGCGAATGAAATAGATATAAGATGATGGCAGAAGGCTGGTCAAGAAGTTGTTAGTCTGGCAATCACATCTTCAGCTCCATCCTCAGGTTCACACTTACAGCCGCCACCATTGATTCAATCGACTTGTTCAACGTAACGTGTCTCACGTCCTCTCTTCAAACCTCACCCACCACTACCTCTTCATCAAAACAACAATGGCCACTCCTTCCCTCCTGGCAGAATGGTTCAGGGATGCACCCCCCAAAGCCCCCGCCATGCGCAATGAGTCAGTCTTCTACCGCAACCTCGAAGAGCAGCTCGACACCCGGCGTAGCGAGCGCGCCAACATGGTCCTCCGTCGCAACGAGCCCGCGCCCAAAAGCAAAGACTTTTCCACCCTTGACTTTCTGGGACTGACACACTCGGGCCTTCTTCGTCAGCCATTCCTCGACGAGCTCGCCGCCCACCCTGACTTCAAGCTGGGTGCTGGTGGAAGCAGAGTCCTGAACGGCAACAACCCGTACATTGAGGAAGCTGAGCGCGAGATCGCCGAGTTCCACAAGGGCGACACTGCGCTCCTCTTCCACTCCGGCTTCGAAGCCAATGTTGCCATCCTCTTGGCCATTCCCCGGCCTGGCGATGCGATCGTGTACGATGAGCTTGTCCACGCCTCCATGCACGAGGGTATGCAAGGTTCCGTAGCACCCTGCAAGCGCTCCTTCAAGCACAACGATGTGGACGACTTCCGCGATGTTCTCGTCAGCGTCAAGGAGAGCGAGCCATTGATCCGTGCTGGACAGCGCAGCGTTCTTATTGCTGTCGAGTCCATGTACAGCATGGACGGTGATGTCTCCCCACTTCGCGAGCTGGTTCAAGTTGCGCGCGAAGTTTTCCCCGACGGCAACGCTCAGTTCTTCGTAGATGAAGCCCACACAACCGGCGTTTTTGGTTACCAAGGACGTGGGTATGTCGATGAGCTTGGCCTGTGTGACGACATTGCCATCCGCATGCACACGTATGGCAAGGCCTTGGCATGCACCGGTGCCACCGTCATCGCCAAGGCTTCCGTTCGCGAGACGCTCATCAACTACGCCCGCGGCTTCATCTACTCGACTGCGCCGTCCTTCCCCATGGTCGCTGCCATCAAGGCCGGCTACAACCTGATGAAGTCTGGCAAGACGGAGCACCTGCAGGTCAGAATCCAGCATCTCGTCAAGCACTTCTTCAAGACCATCCAGGAGAACGAGGTGTGGGATGAGGCCAACGATGAGGGCATTCTGAGCATCCCGAACATGGACGACTGGGAGTCGCGTCCGTTCGTAACCCAGGTCGCTCCCGTCATGACCCGCCAGCGATACACCGTGTACCTCTGCTGGCACCTGCAGCTTGCCGGGTTCAATTGCTTCCCGATTGACTACCCCGTTGTGCCGCGTGGTCTGAACCGGTTGCGTGTGGTTTTCCATGCGCACAACACCGAGGAAGAGGTTGAGGGACTCGCTGCAGCTTTGTGTGAGTGGGCGAGAGAAATGCTTGACATTGAGGAGAGCGGTGCCAAGGGTCGTCTTCCTGCCGCTGCCAGACAGGTCATTGCTACACAACAGGCGGAGCAGCAGCAGGCCAAGCGGGTGGAGGGTACCAATGGTGCGTCCAAGCCGGTATCCAATGGCGTCAACGGAACCAATGGTTTGGTTGTAGTTGCGGCCTGAGTTGTTATTGGGATGTTAAGTTGGCTTTTCTTTTCGGTTGTCATAGGATATCAAAGACACACATATAGCAATAGACTACCATGTTTTACTTCAATTTGGCGAGGCTTGATCCGGTTATGATTTGACTGTGTTGCTTGAAGTATCACCGATGACCATGGCCTGGTTGTTTTCAAACGGATGTGAAAAAGTGAAATTTTCTGATTAATGGAAGCATCCTCCCGTCAGCTTGATGCAACCTCCAAGTTCTAGAGCTTCAGTCTGGCTCAGTCTGGGTTTCCACTGAAGATGTTTTGCGAACCTGGAAAATTGTGGATTAACGTGGTTGCCTGAAATCTCGAATCAGCTCTTCCTGAGAAAATGGCATGATCTGCAGCCGAAGCCTGATTGTGTGGATACTGAATGAGAATTCAGGAAGCTGCAGTCAAGCAGAGAGATCATCTCTGTGTGGCTCAAAAGCAGTGGAGCTCAGCTTGCCCCTTGAGGGCAATCATAGCCTCAAACTGGACAGCGGCGTTGGAAGACATGCCAGTAGTATGCAAGCGAATGGATCTATCCTCCTGTACCTATCAAGGAAGGGGCAATTCTTTCTCTTCTTGTTTTCCATGTTGCAAGGTGAGATTACCTTACCTGGTAGTAAGGCCGGCGTCAAGATCGTCCGTCTTCTGCCCAGGCGGAGGACTCCGAGCTCAGGGAGGTCTGGATCGAATTCGGCAATGAGACTGAAGAGATTCTCAATTCGGCCGGGCTTTCCGGTCTCACCGTTTCACCTGCCCAGACGCCAGAGCCGCCCGGTCTGCTTTCATCGCCGTTGGCACAACGATGAGACAGAGAGGTCAGAACTTTATCTCCAATAGGGAAGGTATTCACAGCAGGTCAGACTGCACCTGGGCACACATCTACCGATCCAACAGGAAAAGCTTATAATCTAGACGGTTGGAAAGTTTTGAAGGATGAATCTTGCGAACTTGGTTGAGAACAGGAATCTTCCACTCCCTGGTTTCGAAAATGTTTCTCGCGGCCTCGCCTTCCAGTATCCGACTATCCGTACAAAATCACTTGGCTCGCAGAGACTTTCTTTGGAAGTGATGATTATTATCAATTGGTTCCACTCGATCCTGACAAGCTCGCGTTGGCAGCGGCTGTCGACTCGTTTTCCCGCTGGTCCGTTCTTGGTTGTGGACCAGCGTGGTACTGAGACTCACTTTGTCGCTGTAATTTTAAGTAGTGTCATCTCGTAAAGGGGTTCTGTGTTTAGTAACGCATTTTTCCATTACTTTCAGGATCTCGTCACATGAAAAAATCTACAGCAAGTCAAAGTCTAGAATCTAGAATCATCCGAATGAATGTAGCCGCCTCAGCTCAATCCAGTTTTGCTTCAAGTCAGGGCAATTCGGGGGGTTCTCGTTTTTAGCTCTGCGGGAGCGCTAGGCAAGCGCCGATCTGGCGCCGATGTTCAAACGCAGAAACCCCTGAAGGCGGAGTTATTCCAGGGCTTAGGTCAGCACTAACAGTATCCATACCCGGTCGTATATCCACCATTCCCGTCCTGGATAGACATCCGGCGCAAACCGACAATCGTGTTTTAACTACAAAGGGTATATCACGAAAAAAAACGGCCATGAATTACTAAGTGCACAAGCCTACAAGATGCAGCTGCCTGTTCCAAAATACAGGGAGAGATCGGCAAGTATCCTGGTAACTATGCATAACTATGCAAGTTGCAATACCGTAGGATTTCCGATCCAACTCTGATTGCCAACTGCAGCGTAGACATCTCCGAGCTCGGTTGCATCGAGTCAATGACAGGGCGCCTTGAACAGCGAGCAGGCAGTACCTTAGTGGAGACCGGAAGGGCAGGACCAACCTGGAAGTGTTCCGAACGGGCATTGGAAATGTGCTGTTCTATGACAACCTTCAGATTCCTACTGATACCTACCTACCTATACAGATCATGAACCTTTTCTGGCCCGAAAACCGATGTCTTGCCACTGAGGCCTTTTTTTTATCCACACATCTTGGCTGCTTCTACTCCATGTTGGGAAGGTCAATCGAGGTAAGGTTGCCAAGGCATAAGATTCTGCAGATTCTTTTCATTCTCTCCGCCAAAGGCCAAAGTAGGTAAAGTGAGGTATGGTTCGCTGCATAGCTCGTAGAAACGTGGCTTGGCTTCTCTTGGTAAAACAGAGTCTACCTATGGAAGAAAAAGAAGATCTGAGAGCCGAGGCAGGTAGTGTGAGTTCATCCGAAAACGACCGGAAGAGACACGCTAGAGCCACAGATTCTGCATGATGTTATTTCGCAACATGCATTTCTTCATCGTACCCCCACATGTCCACATGTCCAAATCCCGAAGAACAGGTGGCGTGTCTTACCATCCCAATTGGCCATTATCTTTTTCAACGCGTTCCTCGTAGAATCCGCACGGAATTCTATGCACCCAACTTCGTAAATATCATGGAAAGTCCATTAGCAACTTCAACTCCGGTCCCAGTCTTGGGGATCGCAATAATTCGGTGCTGTCGGAGTGTTCAAGGCCTGGCGTCGACATACCTTCAGTTGCACAACATACAAGAATAAACCGGTACTAGAAGTGAAATAGGATTCTAGGAATTGCGGTCAAGAAGCTCAGTAGTAGCTCGTAATTTAGGATTAGTATTTCGCTGCACAAACGTCCGTACAGCGCCGATGAATACCACGTTCCCCTCGGTCCCGTCACCTTGTTGGGAATGGTGGTCTGACTAAAGCGCAGGTACATGAATTCAACGGGATTTTGATCCCTAGATACCTGTAGCGGTAGGAAGAGATCATCACACAACGAAGCCGGCATACTATGCCTGGTATTATGTTGGTCCAACCTTTAGTTCTCATTCCTCAAACTCGACCCCCAAGTCAACGAGACCACGGCCAAACCCCCGCGGAATGCTTCTTCAGAGCAAGCATCCATCATTAATTACCTTAACTCGTCGGTGATAAGCATGTCCAACTATAGGTATGCCTACTAATTCTGCGTAAGCTGATTTAGGTACGCATGTACAAAACTGGAACCCCGCTGATTGTGTCACGAGAATTGGCAATGGCGACGTTGCAAGTCTGCAAATCGGTGCGAATTGCAATCCGTGAATTACGCGCCATTCCCAAAGCAATTAAGGTTGACAATGGAACACCACCCTAGCGCACAACATCATCATCCTTACCCGGCGCTGTTCCCCCACCTCACGGATTCAGGGAACCCCCAAGTTCGCCGCGACCTTTGCCTGAATTGGTGCGGAGGAAGAAGCGAAAAGCACAGCTCAGAGTGCTCGCAGTCCAGCTTCGGCCCGCCCCCGCGTCCGAATTCCTTCGCCTATCAGCTGGGCACGCTTGCGCTCGCCAACGACGCCGGCTTTACCTATACGCTATCGCTCTGTAGCATTTCCAGGTTGGGAATTTGGGGGAGGACGGGGCAGGTTCTGAGTAGGTTATATGGCTGCTTACAAAACTCCCGGTCTGGACTGTGCGGGGGACAGCTTGCTCTCCAGGGAGGAACCGATGGATGGCTGGCGGCGTAGGTCTGGGGCATCCGGCGGGGTAACGAAACGTGATCCCTCCACCCACCTGGCAGATGGATAGTTCGGATGTGGGAAGCGCTGTCCCTGCTTTTCTCGAGCGTATTAGAGACTGTAAAAAAAGTAGTAATGCTACACACACTGCACAGTACATGCAGGCCGAGCCTCACCACCTCACGGAAGACGGGAGTGAGCGACTTCGAATACCTCACACCCCCCATGCAGGAGAAAAGTGCTAGGTACGTACCTTTAGAGGGGACGGGACCAGGGTACCGCCTCACCACAGGGCACTCTCAAAACCCATTTGACAAAGTCACCCTATTCTGCCATTATTATTTTTTCTCTTCCACCAAATAGCCCGTACTCTCACATACACCGCCATCTCCAAAGGAAGGTTCATTGAGGATTCCCGTGGGCATCACGCAATCTTCCCTGAGGTGTGCACATGTTGGTGGCTGCCACATAAAGCCCACAGTGGATCACCCCCCCTAAACCTGCGACGTTGGGGCATTGATTGAACATCTGAAGAAGCTCTTCCATCTCGACTTGAATGCCATTCCAAGATTTTTGATCGACGATCACCCCTCAGATTTCTCGATTTAGTGCACCATCCACTACTCAACTTCTCGGCTTTTCCACTTCCAAGCACTTCTGATCCTCTCACCAGTCACCACCATGTCGGCAGAAACAAAACAACGACCACCTCGACTCCGCAATGCCTGCCTCGATTGCACGGCAGCCAAGGTATGCCAATGTCGCGCATGAAAATGTTCTGACTTGTTCTGCCAGCTCAGGATGCTCACCACTGTTGGATTGCAGGTGAAATGTTCCGGCGAAAAGACGGGTTGCAGCCGGTGCACAAAGACAAAATCGAAATGCGTTTATCTGGAGTCGATGGCGGGACGGGTGCCCAGAGCGCCGAGGAAACAGTCTTGGGTCAACATCCCATTCGAGGGGCCACACCCTCCGGCAAGATCATCACCATCCCAAAGTGTCGGGGGTCGAAGTGAGAGCAGCAACAGCAGCAGGGAGAGCATGTCCGGTGTTCTCTCCTTTCCAGAGGATGGAGCAGGGACAGCGCCGCCTCAAATATTATCAGACGACTTTCTCCTGCATCCCTCAACGCCAGACGCATTCCCCACAGATCCTACGGCATTCAATGGACAAACACCTCTTTTTCAGCTTTTCCCAACTTCCACGTCAGATGCATGGCCAGGATACATCTCGGACGACAACCATGCAGGTTACTTCCAACACCACGATGAATATATGACCGATGCCTCTTTTCCCCAAGTCGCTTCGACAGATGACATGGACACATCTCCGTCGACATCGACCAGCGGTATTCCAGGATTTTCTCAGGGCGACTGGGCTGCCTCAGGCGGTAGACAACAACTGCCCTTGGACAAACAGTGCGTCTTGGCAGCCACTCAGATTATCAATGTCCTCGAAAACACCATCGATGATTCGACCCAGACGCTCGACGTAGTGCTGGAAGTTGTGCGAAAAGCCGGGGTCGGTCTGAACGGCCTAATAGGTCTCCAGCAACAGAGCAGACAACAGAGGTGTTTGGCATTGTATGGGGCTATCCTACACCAGATTTTGGATCTCATGGAGACCAATGTCTGGCGTCTGGAGATGGATGGTAGCGGTGGCAGCGACGTAACTCCACATCCAACACATAACGGAGCCGTGCTTCACCAGCTCGACAGTATCAACGAGTTGATATCCAGCTACCGGGTCCCTGACGCAAGGCCATCGTCCGAAACTATCGCTCGTGCTCGCAGGTTGTTATCGGAGATTGAATTCAGTATGTTGAATGCATCGCGGGCGAAGGAGTTGGCGGACCATCTCACATCCTCCACTCGCAGTGGTCGGCCTGCACGCTCGTGTTTCGAAGGTATCGAATACCGGTTGGGGCTTCTTCGGACGCGGCTGTACGGTGTGATCGTCAAGATGATGTCGAGTCCAGATTCGATTTCAGGGTAGAAGTGGTGATGGTTTTATCAGCGAAACGAATATCACAGGTAGACTTACCAATCATATAACGAAGCATACGGACAGGATAGACACCAGGGGCCTTGCTCACCCGAGAAAAATCATCTTTATACCATATTCTCATTCCGTGGGATCCCACTTGCCAAGTGTAAAAAGAGGACACACACACGCCCAATTGGTTTCGGATGACCGCATGAAAAGGCACAGATGAATCCGAACCCGGTATGAAAAACAACATACCGACACTACTTTCCTCTCTGGCATCATGATTATTGCTGGGACTCCGCTTGGTTCTTTTGCTTTCAAAGTCTGATTACCTGATCGAATCTTGGTCCAGGCTCTCACAACCCAAGGCAACACCTCACTCAGTCCACCAGTCTCTCTATTTGCTGCAACCCTGATCCGTACACAAGACAACCTCAAATGCCGTCCGCGGGTATCCGCCCAAGATGCCGCTCGAGATGATCTCCCATGATCTTCGATCACCGGTACCTGATCCGCGGAGAGCCAAGGACCGCCGTTGGGTTTAACAACCATAACAAGCACTCCAAGCCCAAACACCCGATATCTTGAACAACCACTGCCATATTCCCTGTTATCCCCCGGCGCCGACTCATACCAACTCCCGTGACACGTCCGACGACAGTGCCTCAACTGCCTTAACCCCGTAGGCGGTGAATGCCAGATGGGAAAAGATCACCGCTTGCGACATCTTGCGCTGTTTCACTGGGCAATTTCGCAAAGCCCATGTCAGATCCAGCCAAGAACCCGCGGGCCCCGATTCCCGTTGAGGTTTTTCGTTGTGTGGTTACACATGCACTACGTGCTGCTGCGTACTTCGTATGGCAAAGCCGTAGGGCAAAGCTGAAGAATATGCCATCTGATCCGGCATTTGACCCATCAGGATTCCCCAACCCAATACCTCTACGGCACAAATCCAACCCCAACGCAGCGCATGCAAGTTTGGTTCCTATTCCGGTTTAGCGGATTGCGGGAAGCTCGACACACCCACCACACCCCCCCTTTCCCCCACGATCCACAACCAACCAAGACCGCCTCTACCGCCCTTCCCGCTCCCATGCATCCCTGCAAGCACGATGTCTTTGTTGTCGATCTGGTTCGCGGTGCCATTCACTGCAAGCGTTATCCCCGCAGCTGGAGCTATCCCCAAAAGGGGCCAGAATTTACACGTCGTGCATGAAGGTTCTTTTTGTACATTTCGGTTCGTTCGGGGCACTGCCCCCTGCTACCCGTTCTCCCTCTTCGGAACGCTGCACCAGCGCCAAGCTTCCGATGGTATCGGTTTTTGAGATTCCCAGGGAGGTCTGTTATGGGGTTTCCCAAAGGGGAACCAAAACTACATTGCCTGCATGTAGGGGTTCTCCTTTGGATTTCTAATTTTCCGTCCGCGGACACCTATTTTGTCAGAGCAGGGGTCATGGGTACTATGACACACCAAGCAAAATGGAAACCATGGGCAGAGAAGGGGTTTGGGGGGAGTATGTGAAAGAAGAGGCAGGTGCCATTTAAGACTTTCTCTTGCGTTGTCCTTTCTTTCTCATCGTGCCACCTGAGAGGAAGAGGAGCAGACTCAGCAACCACAAGGAACTCGAATCTTGCGATACAGAGCACGCGCAAGATGACAGCCAAACCACCACAGCAACAATCCCATCAGGGTGTCATGGAGATTCAGCGCACTCCAGACGACAGCACCTCGTCGTCGACGGACCTTGAGAAGGCGCCGGTCGCTGGCGATGGAGGAGTCCTTTCTTCCGAGCTGAGCACGCCGCCAAATGCTCCCAAGCCGCCGCCAACGCTTCGCGACAAACTCAACAAACCGATCAGATTCCATCTTGCGTTCTTGTCACTGTTGATCATGGTCTTTATCGTGTCTATTGATGCGACGGCATTGGCAGTCGCTATTCCCGTGCGTATCCGACGATCCCGTTTCATCCTTCTCAGATGAGTCCAGACGGAGGGCAGGATTGAAGCTAACCATGTCCCACCCAAACAGAAAGTAGCAGAAGAGCTCAACGGCACAACCCTCGAAGCCTTCTGGGCCAACATCTCCTTCATGCTGACCGTGACCGTCGTCCAACCGATCTACACCTCGACCTCCGATGTCCTCGGTCGCAAACCCCCGCTCTACGCGGCCTTCTTCCTCTTCGGTCTCGGCTCCATCATCTTCGCCGTTGCACCTTCCCTGCCCATCGTCATTCTCGGCAGATCCGTCCAAGGTCTCGGAGGCGGCGGCATTGACGTTCTCAACGAGGTCATCGTGGCAGATATCACCACCCTCCGCGAGCGCGCCTTCTACATCGGCCTCCTCTCCATCCCCATGGCCCTCGGCACCATCCTGGGCCCCATCCTCGGTGCCCTGTTCTCCGACTACGTCACGTGGCGCTGGATCGGCTGGATCAACCTCCCACTGATCGGCGTGTGCCTGCCCCTGACCATCTGGTGCCTCAAGCTGCGTCCCATGCCGGATACCTTCAAGGAGCAACTCGCCAGGATCGACTGGACGGGCATGGGCCTGTTCACTGTCGGCGCGGTGCTGTTCACGCTGCCGCTCAGCTGGGCCGGGTCCATGTACCCGTGGGTCTCGTACAACACTCTGCTCCCGCTCTTCATCGGCGTGGCTGTTCTCGCCGTGTTTGTTTGGTACGAAGCCAAGCCCGTCGAGCCCATGTTCCCGTATCGCATCTTTGCCAACCGCACTGCTGCGTCTACCCTCGTCGGCAGTTTCATTCACGGCATGGTTCTCTACACCCTTTTGTCCTACCTGCCGCTGTTCTTCCAGTCGGTCTTCCTTGAAGCACCCCTGCAAAGCGCGATCAGCATCCTCCCGTTCTGCGCAGTTCTCATGTCTTTTACGGGTATCGCCGCCATGGGCGTGGAGTGGACGCGCAAGTACCTCTGGGAGATCTGGGCCGGGTGGGTTTTCCTCGCCGTCGGCGTCGGTCTTTTTGGTCTCTGGGGCACCGAGAACGATACTGGCATGCGCGTTGGGTTTCAAGTTGTCGCGGCCATTGGTCTCGGAACTCTCTTCACTGTGCCTCCCATCCCCATGCAGGCCTCTGCGGAACGCTCAGAAGACCAGGGCTTGGCCGTCGGTATCTTGGTTGCGTTCAGATTGTTTGGTGCGCTGATCGGGCTGGCGATTGCCGCCACGGCATTCAGCAGCCAGTTTGCCGTGTCAATTGGCTCCTTGGGAGAATTGCCAGAGGCGGCCAAGATTCTGGAGAACCCTAACGAGGCGCTGGGTTTCATTCCGTACTTGAGAGAGATTGCGCATGAGATTGACCCGGTGCAGATGGATGAAATCCAGCTGGCTTATGCAAAGGCTTTGAGGGTGGTGTTTTACATCCTGGCGGCATTTGGAGCGGTTGGGTTCTTGGCGTCGCTTTTGACCAAGGAGTTGGATATTGAGAGCGAGGAGGATGGAAAGCAGGGTTTTGATGGTTGATCATAAGTAGAGATCATGGATGGGGTTGAGTGGGTAGGACTGGTTTGAGAGAGCGGAGAAGTGGGTGGATATCTGACTTGATTAGGATCTTTTAAGAAGGAGCATAAGGATATAAAAGGGGAATACATAGAGTTGGATAATCTCTCCGTGTCAGAAATTCGTTGCTGATCCATATTGTAATTATTTTCGATGTCTTGATGAAGTAGGAGCAGGTTCTCCATGGACAATCATGTCGATGAACCGAGTATGCTTGACGATTTATGAACCATTCAATCGTCTCCGTCCATGCCAAAGATTCCATCTCCTTGTAGGCCGAAGCTCTGACCACCCAAATCCCGCTCCTTCCTTTCTCACCATGTATACCAAGTATCATATGCGTTGAATCAGCATCACCAGTCGAGGCAAGAAGATTTCTTGTCTCCCAGGTAGCTAGGTACCGGACCTTTTGATGGGTCCCAGACATACAACTGTCGATTGCTGCGTCGGCTGTCTACAAACAGAGATCGAGTCCGGTGAACCATGGCACCGAAAACCTTCGGACCAACCTTTC
The DNA here is from genome assembly GCA_033296905.1 of Podospora australis. Lineage (NCBI taxonomy): Eukaryota > Fungi > Ascomycota > Sordariomycetes > Sordariales > Podosporaceae > Podospora > Podospora australis. Next base: position 20,036 of record MU864529.1, read on the forward strand.
GGACCAAGTACACCTACGAAAACTGCATGTTTCTTGGCCAAGTCCGATCGATCATCCCATTCGCCCATAAGACCCCGACGGCAACTTATCAACGTTGCAGACTCTTATCGTCTGGCTGACATGGTCTGGGCACCAGTTGCACTACCTCACCGGGGCATCCGGCTCGCATTCGAGGTTGATGGTTGGTGGTTGCCTGGGGACCGAGGCACCCCCCTTGTACATACCCCTCCTTCTTGTCTTGGTCTGGTTGCCTTGCGCCGTCTCGTTCTTCGATATTAAGCTCGCTCCCCTTTCTTTTACTTCTCTTGTCTTTTTTCTTTGACCTTTCCCCCGGTGAATCACATGGAGCTCGAACAGCATTTCTTGTTGTCCTGATCAATCTCCCTTTGCAACACCACAAAGTGTGACTCCGGTTTATCTACCAATTTCTACTTTTGTCGTTCGATCCCCTTGGAACTTCCAAACAAAGCGCTCTTCCAATGTAAAGCATGATGAGAATAGAACCGTCCATTGACGAGCTGAAGCTGCGTTTTCTCTACGGTCGCCCAACCTCGCTCTCCTCTACCGGAATGCGACGCCAACCACCCGTTTTCTTCAAGAAGACTGGCACATCACAATTGCACAAGTAGCTTGATGACATCATGTCAACGCTGTTCGGTAGTGATTACGAGAAGCAACTATTTACTGGAAGACAGACATCTACTCCGACTCAAGCCCCATGACCACCACATTGGATGACCCTGTCTACTTCACTTCAATCCTCGACACCATGACAACTCCGCTCATCGACCACAAACTTAGCTGATGATCTTGAAAAACTTCAACAGCTGCTGCTCGTTGACAGTCGAAGCGTGACCCACGCCCTGGCCGAAGAAACCCTGCAGCTGCGAGCCGTCGGTGCCATAGATGTGCTGGGTGAACTGCGAAGACGGGACACCGGTCACGTTGCGGGTGAGCGACACTCCGAGAACGTTGGACCACTGCTTGAGGGCCTCGTAGGCGCACGCCGGGCGGACGAGGTTGTCGGCCAGACCGTGGCTGATTTGCATGCGCGGGCGGCGGCCGGTGTATCCGGGGTACGAGTTGCGGACAAAGGCGCCCCACTGCTCGGGGGTGTGGGTGAGGCCCTGAGCGCAGGTCTGGTTGGCGGCGAAGGGGGTGGCCGAGGGAGAGCCTGGATGAATGGGTTAGCATGACGACATGAGCATAAAGAGGAGGAGAAAAAGCGACATACCAGCAAAGCATGCGTGGGGAGTGCCAGAGTAGGCGGCGCCAGCCTCGAAAACATCGGGATACGATCCAGCGAGAACGTTGGTCATCATGCCGCCCGACGAGAAGCCCATGACGTACACGCGGTCCTTGTCAGCTTTGTACTTGCTGATGGTGTAGTTGACCTGCTGGACAACACCGAGCGCATCACCACCCTGGCCGTGGGTCAAGCTAGCGGCGTTTTGGACGTCCCAGCAGTTGCTCATGTTGGGGGTCGAGGGGTAGATGAGGATGAAGCCGTTCTGGTCGGCGAACGAGGGAAGGCGGGTGCCGCTGAACCATTGCTGGCCTGTTCCGCCGCAAGGGTGAAGCTGTCAAGACACTGTTAGGGTTGCGACCCACCACCGACAACAGAGCGTGTGGAAGAAGGGCTTACAGCGACGATGATGGCCGGCTTGGTGGCAAGTTTGTCAGGAACGTAGATGTACATCTGAATCCTGGAAGGGTTGGTTCCCCAGTTTTGGACCTGCTGCAGGGAGGCACCAAAAGCGGTGTCCGCCAGCGCGGCGAGGCCGAGGAGAGACTTGAGTTGCATGATGGACGGAAGCCGAGGCGGAACAGACAAACGATGGATCGAAAGTCAAAATTGAAGCCGGGTGAGGAACAAAAGAAGAGATGATACTAACAACAGCAAGCTCACCGCGTCTTTATACATGTCGTCGACAGTTTTTGGAGAAGTGATCATCCCAAGCATCAAAACGCCAGTGACCGTTTCCCCCACAATTGTCACGGTTACACCGGGCCAGGCAAAAGAAATCGGCAGGTAGAACGGCATACCAGGGCCTATCCATGACGCAGGAACAGCTAGGCGCGGCGGACGTTTCGAAGCGAGATTTCCAGATCGGGGAGTACGCCCATGCGGCTATGTGCGGGTAAAAAGAGGAAGGTAACCACGGCCGTTTCGCTTGAGCCGCCGGTGACCTGGTCCACAGATCGCAGATCGTTTAGACGACGATAAGAGCGCCTCATAAGAGACTCCACGGTCCGCAAAACTGGCAAAACTTGGAGAGGCGATATCACGCTGCGATTCGGCAGGTGTGGTCGGCAACGTCTTGTCTCGCCAAAACCTGACGATTCTGTTTTTTGTTTTCTTCGAGACACGGAGGTTTGGAGTGGTGATTCCGCACCCCAACCGACTAGCACTGCCGCCACCATTTTTCGCGTCAATCATAATCTACGTCGTTCAACTTAAGTCTCATTGCGGGGGTTTTTTGATGGGCCGTCGCGCGCCAATTGCATGGATCAAGATCTATTCTACTAAGTACCACTAACGCTCCGCTCTGGAAGTCTAGTAACACAACCCTAGACGGCAATATCGGATGACAAGTCCAGCTCTCTCCCTCATATTTCCTGAAACACCACCTTCAGCCCAGCTCCCGAAAACACATACCGTCCCATTACGCCGCTATCGTGACATATATTGTCCTGACGCTGCCACGTTTTCTCCCCGCATACTCTCGTCCCTTTCATATAGTGCTTTGGGAGTCAATCCACGTGCTGTATCACGGCACGCTTCCCCGCACCGAGCCACGCAACCACCAACTTTCGTCGCTTGCACCACATCTTGTCCGCCCTTCGCGCTCTCACTCTTTCTCAGCGCCGACTAACACCCGTACGTCATACCAAGCCCCACTCCGCCAGTTGCCTCGGTGAACTCGACCGACCCATCAGCATCCTCCTCAGCGGCTTCCAACCGGAAGCACATTTGCTCCCTGCACGCAAAAGAGTTGATTGTTGCTTTGGAGCCAGCAGCAAACATTGCGGTGCCGAGAAGGCCGCCAGGGTCAGGGCCGTCGAGAGCGTAGACGTTGATCTTGGCGCTGCCTTGGACGGAACAAGTCGACAAGTCCAGCATCAGGGAGCAAGGGCCGGTGGTGGCGGAAGGTGGCATGGAGAAGCCGACTTCTATCGTCTTTGCTGAGGATAAGGAGACGAGGTAGGGTGGTGGTTGCTTGGGGGAGGCGGAGAGTTCTGGGGAGACGACGGGGCAGGAAGAGCCATCTTTGCGTATGAGGGTGTTGGGGTCGAGGAGCGCGGGCCTGTTGAGGATTGGAGTGGCGACTGTTAAGGCTGGGAGGAGGGTCAAGAGAGATAAGGTGAGTGACTGCATCATGATGGCGCGTTCATTTGATGTGGGATGCAAGCACAGTCCTTGTGGCGAAAGGTAGGTGAGAGGACTGCTGTTGACTGATACTGGTAAGTATTCGCGAACTGATGTTTGATATTCGTTGGCTGTTGGCGGTGATGGTTGCAGAACTTGCTGGCAGAATGCGTCGGAAACGATCTGATATATTGTCATGCAAGGTGAGTATCGCCTCCCACGCGACAGTGATGACGCTCAGTTCGTCCCGACCTTTCTCAGCCCTCAGGCAGCTTCTGACACCGACATATCGCCGGCACAGCCTCTTGAATTGTTGAGAAAAGATTGTCTTCTCGCTCAAAGTTGCATTAGCTCGAACCTTGGATCTAGCTGCCGTGTTTTTCCGGGCCGTCAAACCGGCTGTCAGAACAATCATTTCATTGACTGTGAAGAGCTCACTCAAACATGTTGCTGAAGTGGAGGTTAGAGGACTGCCCAGGTATTGTGCTCGTTGTGCTCTGGAGTCGCGAAGTGGTGAAGTGTTTCTCTGTTGAAACAAGCGGTTGTCATGACACTTGACTTGGAATCGTGCCCAAACAACGGCTTTCGATGGGGATCTGCATCTGCAACGGGTGGCTAGTCTAGTGCTTGAACTAGACGTTTGTTTACTTCCGCCACTATAGTAAGAGCCTGGCTTGCTTAAATGTGTTGGTTGCGAACTAGGTGGCAGCTTTGTCACGGTAACTTTCAGGTTGACCCAAGGGACATTGGGCTAATGTCCGTAGTATCCCGGGAGTTGGTTGTCTGAACAGAGTGTGGCGTGCCGTTCCAGGTTCTATCAATGCCTTGGTGATATGATTTTGACGTCGGGACATTGAATAAATCCATAATGAGACAGGGCTTGATCTATTTATTTCAGGTCTGAGAAATACTGCAAGAAAAGATGATGCATGTCTTGAAGTTGAAGGGCGATATCTCAGCACTGCATCGAGTGATAGCGCTCTTCTTTTTATCATGTCTTTCCAGCGACCGTTGAGCCTTGGGTTTTAAACCACATGAGAATCCTAATTCTAAAATCCGTGTTTCAGTAAGACTCGGAAAAGAGTCTTCGAACGGTTGACCTTTCTTTCCAGTGAAATATATCTCCGTCCAAGTGTTTTGTCGGTATGTTCGTATGAATTCGTAAACACTATTGTTTGAACAAGAAGAATCACCAACATCTAAAAATCCTTTCTCCCTACTTTTTCCAAAGGCGACTGTGTCTTATGGTCTTGATCCGTTTCTGAGCTGGGTGATGGTGTTTTGAAGGTTGGTGTTAATAGCTTTCGCGTGATTGGTTGAAGATCACAGCTTGCTGATAAGCTCTGGACCGAGCATCAGAAATCACACAACGGAAAACTCGACAGGCGAACGGTTCTGTAGTGTAGCGGTTATCACTCCGGATTCTGATTCCGGCAACCCCGGTTCGAGTCCGGGCAGGACCTCAACTTTTGCATTTCTTTTTTCATTTTCGTTTTCCCACTCTGGTTGAGAATTCAGTCTCACTAAATTTGTTCTTTTTTTTTTTTTTTACGGTCTTTTCAATTCAATGTTCATCTTGCTCGTTAAACTTATTTGGTGATATCGTGACTCACCTCTTCATACAGTGCAGCCCCTGCATCATCGCTCGCCCGCCACTGCTATGATATCTCCGTTATGGCTTTTGTTCGCCTCCGAGTCGTTCCCGTCTACAGACATGTTTACGACGAGCATCCGTATATCTTCACAATCAAGCTCGGACTCGCATCTCGGACTTTTTCTAATGTGTAAAAAGTGAATACTGCGCTTTAAAATTATATACCAACACCCAACGAGAAATTTGTAGTGGCATGTGGCATCGCGAGCGGGCCGTTGCGTGCGTGCATGCGTGCATGCGTTCTATGGGATGAATTTGGTAGATGCCTTCATCATCCCCGGCCAAGCTCAGCTGTGTTGGTTGATGGTTCGTCTCAGCCACAGCATGGGACTTGAGATAGCCTGCCTCGGACTCTGCCATACAAAGAGGCAAAAAGTCACATGGGAACTCACTCATGCGGTCTTCGCATTGGAAATCTTGGCAGGTTCGGACTCTGCCACACAGATGGCGAAAGAGTCACATGGTTGGTTACGTTGGGGGAAGCTGTTGAGGTTGGTTTGATTGGGTTGGTGGGCTGGCATGATGGGGGATGGCCCATGCGATGGGAAAATGTTGACCGACTACGGACGACCTACGAGTACTAAGAACGTCTGCCGCAAATAGGCATAATTTCCTGATCTGGTATGCGTTGTCGGTATAAATGCCGACGAAATTTGGCGATGGTTGGTGCAGACTTCGCATCTCGGTGCTTCTTTGCGGTGAGTGTGCCATGCGAGCCAGGCTCAGGAGTCAGTGGTGTAATAATGGTCGCCGTTGGCGAGGTTGCTGCATCCAGCAAAATCGCCGGCCGAGCGATACAATTTTACACCGAGAAAAAAAAAACCAACAAACATTTGCGATGCCAACTCATGCCGCATCATCATGATCGGCGGTGTTGGGAACCGCAGACCGAGAGAAAGAACCCCACTAGATACCAAGTAAATTGCAGCACTCGATGCAAAATGCCAGGTGTGCAAAAGTGCTCATGGTAATTATGCCTTCGATCTGTCACACCACGACCGGCCGAACGGCAGACTCGTTGGGAAGTTCCGAGATCAGACGGGGAGCACATTCCGAAAATCGGGCGCGGTGTTGTGTGTCGGAGAAAAAGTGTCAGACGGACACGCCTGAACAATGTGATCTGTCCGACCAGGGGGCCGGGTCCGGATTCTCGGGTTTGACTGTGCCAGTGATCGGGAGCCTTGTCTCTGAGTGTTTTGTGGAAACACAATCCACGTCAGGAGAAAGAAACAAGGCAGATTTTCTGACAAATGAAATTTTTTTTTTGGATAAGAATGTTCCCCCTCACGCGATGTTTCACTCAAGGTCAGACTGAGCGGGTTTCTGCATGAGCGGGAGAGTCAGGAAAGACAATATTTTCTCCGTCTTCCAGGTTCTCAGAGGACAGGGCGGAGCAATGGCAGCCGGCCTGATCATAGGCGTGGGCTGCGACATCCCGCTTCTGGAAGCACCTATCCGCGAGACATGCCCGGCCAATGAGAAACCGAGGAACCAGTCATTGTGTGGGTGATCAGCGCAGCACAAGGATCTGAATCGAAGAAATAAACATGTGCAGGTGAAGAAATAAAGAGCCGGGTTTCAGTCGGTATTGAAACGCATTGTTTCCGATGTTTTTCCCCCCTGTCTCTCCAAACAACACTGCGTGTGGTGGTTGGGTCGCTGCTCAATCGCTGGACAGACGAGGGGAAGATCCAATGTTACGCTACGCATTATTGAGTGAAGCAGGCCGCAGATGTCAACCTTTAGCGGAAAACACCAGGGAGGAATTGCTCAAATTTGCTGGTTGTTTCATGCTCGGCTTGGTCGGGCATCAATATCCCAACACAGACACAGACATCAATTTCCCCTCGGCCGCTCTTTTCACCCAAGCAATTGTCAAGGGTGGCAAGTTGAGATATTGGGGAGGCTCACCAGTTTTGCGCAGATGGGGCATCCAGCTTGTTGGTGTACCCATCCGTGTATGGTAAATGGTTGGGGATGCCTCGGAGCACAGAAAAATCGAAACTGACTGCCCACGCTACCCCAATCGGCGCTGGCATCCCTGGGCGCAGAATTTACAAACTGCCCCTTTCAGTGAATGGATGAAACGATGGGCTATCTCTAGCCAATATCTGGTGCCCTCGTGATCGTCATTGTCTGCAAACAATGGCCTGATCACACCGTAAGTACCTGCCTCGGCAAGCATGCTCGATTGGCTTGCTGGTTGCAATCGTGGGCTCAAGTAGCGATACCTGCGTCGTTGGATCTCACGATGGGAGATCTGACGGGCGTGCGCCGTTGGCGGGTTGATGGAGTCATTGGGTAACCAAAAGTACTTTGCACTGGGCCAAGGGTTCGTACCTGTCCGTAAGGCTCGGGCGGAAAATGGGATGTAGCAGCCGTCCTCTATTCCACATTTCAAGGTTGATGCCATAAGCATTTTCTTTATGAGTCGCTTTCAATGGGAGAATTCTGTTTTGCCCAGCCAATACGGCCTTGGTTGGCATGTAGTATTCCGGCTTCCGCCAAACTCGAGGGGCAGAACGAGAACTGCCACGCAAGCGAGTCGGCTACTCGTAAGCGACAGAGTTGGTCAACAAGGATGGGAAAGTCTTGTTCGCAGTTATCATGCACCCTGCCGAGATCATTCTGGGCGCGTATTGCAATTGCTGAGACAGTCTATCGCACATGCGTTGTCAACAAACTGCGTGCGTCAACACAATGCGCCTGTCCTTCAGCTTTTTGGGCCGGTCCGGGTAAAATTGGATTGATGTCGTCGTGGCTCTTGGAGGATCTCTCGTCGTCGTTCGGCGATCTTCACAGGGTTTCCCTGCTAAAGAAACAGAAGCCATACCGTAGTGGGTTGGCAGCTCCGAGCCATGCGGATGCCGGCCTGGAAACTGCCGATTACCCTGGCTTGTCAAGCGTTCTGGTGTGGGGTTTGAACGCCTGAGGCGGTCCTGTCAAAATCGCCAGGGCAGTCCCCGTCGACCCCGGAGGTTGGAATCGGACTCGTAATCAGCATGTCGCGTTGCATGATACGAGTGAGCTGTTAAACACAATGTGACCTGTCAATCTGCAAGTAGATTCTGAAGACGTGCAGGTCGTTAGTCTCGCGATAGAGAAGAATTTTTTTATTTCTGATCAGCAGGGGTTGCGCGGTATGTCAGTGTGCGTCAGTGTGCGTCAGTTGCGTTTGTTGAGGAAATTCCAGTTGAGTGGTTGGGCGGTCTCTGGTGCCCACAGGCCTGGGCCCTTCGAGGTTACGCAGTGGGCCACAGGGCTGTACGTGACATCACCTATGAAACATGAAACAGACCTCGTATTCTTGACAACGTACCGATAATGATTCGCTTTCAAGATTTGCTGAAACCACCCGTTCGTGGATCATAGACAGACCTGGGATTGGCAGCATGCACACTCCTCGAATTTGAAATGTTCGGTGAAGAGACTCTGGTGCCTTCGTCACTTGGTTTGGCGCTCTAGCGGGACCTAGTCGATGATCATTAGCAAGCCAAAAGCTGGACGAGGGGCTTGGCGTGAAACGCCCTCGCAGCTACCCACCCCCCGATCGCTCATGATGATAAAGCAAATCGATGGAAAATTGAACTTCCGGGAGGAAAAAGATGCCAAGGTACTGGGCATGTTCGAGTCACGTTGGCTGATCGGAAATTGGTGCGCAACTGCAGAGACTCCCGTGTGCTGCTGATCGGGCGGCCGTGTTCGTCTTGGAGTTCAAACAGTCAGAAGCTCGGCGGGGAGACTTGGAGCAGACATGGTTGGAAAAAGCAGGTGGGGACCAGCAATTCACCAATCACACAGACCCACCTGGCTGGCCGTTTGTCGCTGGCAGCGTGCAAAAAGAAAGAAAAAATGCATGACTGGCAGATGCATCCGATACACCAAGCAAGCCACCAACTCCTTCTCCCAGTTGTGAACTGAACTGACGGCACCTCTACTTCTCACGGCCAATTTGCGGCCACATTATTCGCAAGTCGTGAGGCAGACTCCTTTTTTTTTTCGTTTTTTTTTGCGTCCGCTGCAGTTCGCGCAGTTTATGCCGATCCGGTCAGTCACCTGGAACAAGAACGTAACCGGCAAGAGCGACCCCTGTTGGCATCGCTTGACCAGATGGTGACGGGAAACCTGTCCAAAGCTCACGTCGGAAATAGCAGGGTGGTTCCATTCGCCGTATTCGTACCAGCAAGGCAAACCATCACTTGGACGGCTCGTAGTCCTTCGGGGTAAAAAGCATCGTGGCATCGAAGGTTCTCATAGGTGATCCGTGTCAGTTTATTTCTCCGAAGGAATCCGGGTGCCAATTGCCATGTTGTGGTAACAGCTCCGTTCAGTAGCATCAGCGCCGTGCCGTGCCCATTATTGAAGAAGGCCAAGTTGGGGTAATAGCCCGCTGCGACCAATGTTTTTGATGGGTTTTCCGGCCTGCCATTCCTAAACAGTTTGCCATGCACCGGTGGTTGTCAGCAGTAAATATAGAGCATGCTTGCTTCTGATACGGCATTTTAGAGATCGCTTCCCGTCGATTTGATGGCCCTACATTCGTCATTGCGGGTATGGCCGGACCTAAAAGACTGAGATTCGTCAAAATATTGCGTCGATTGGACGACGGCGACTTGAGACAGCGGTCCATCCACCCATTTTGCTTCAGTCCTCCGGCTACCGAATGAGACAGTGCCCCTCCCCCAGGGAGGTGGGCAGCCCAAAAGCGCCCATGAAATCGTGAAAGATGGACTCTGACGATGCGATTGGTCATGTCCTTGAGAACATCCTTGTCCGCCTAGGGGCCTGCCATTGCCGCCATAATGGAATGACTAACGTAACGAATATAACGGTCGCGTTCTTTCAAAATCAGTATTGAAGCGAAATGTTCAGATAAATATTTCAGCCAAGCCTGGTCTATACCATACAAACCCCAGGCAGCTAAGACGGCATTGGTCCACTCGACATCCATTTCCAACGTTACGAATACGAACATGACTGTGTTCAGGAAATGAAATCTATTGATCGGAACGGTATTTTTTCTTCCCTACCGGCGGCGCCATTGCGCCAGCGATGTAGGGGTCGTACTGCTCCTTGGACCTTGTGGCTTGTCGAGGTGCTGCCATCTGAATGAGCGTGAGTTGTTCCTCTTCTTTTCTGTTTTGCATTCGTATGCCAGTCCTTGCAAAAGCCGCGCCCCTAACACCATCAACTTGCCAGTTCTTCATTCAGTGTATGGAGGTAGATAAACCTCTGCAACCCGCCAGCAGTCTGGTTCCCTTCTTCATATCGTTCAGCTTTCTTCAAACTCGAGCTCTCCGATTCCGAGCCTGCACTTTTCCTTACCTGAAAAAAATCTTTGCGCGCGGTCCCTTTGCAATCCAACAAAGATCACTGTGTGGCCTGCCTTGTACTCTAAATCTGAGACTTTTCCTTTCTATCATTCATCTTAGAAACATCAAGCGGAGCTTAACCTCAGCGAAGCGCACAGGGAACTCGTGGCCACTGCGCTGTGAAAAGATCCGACGACCAGGCCCTCGCTTGCTTCCCTCCCGCTCCCACCCCACCAGGTCGCCCAAGGAAGCAACAGCATCAATCCTCCGGGAGAATCTCTCTCTCTACCCACGACCCAAAAATAAAAAACGAGGAGAGTTTTGTTTGTGCCCGATAGGGCGAATATCCGAGGAAGCTCGAGCTCAGGTAGGTAGAATATCTTTTCCCTCCCCCAAAAGTCTGTTTGGCTTCTCTGCTGTTAAAGATCTTATCTCCGATGATATCAAGCGTGAAGACAAGGACTGGGGGTCCAATCACAACCCCACCACTGATACCCTCCACACATCCACCTCTTAAGCTTCCGTGCCATGTGCTGACGAATGGGTGAGAGGTGACGCAGCGTCTCCCAAGTCCTCATCCCTGTATGAGCAGAGTGGTCGGCCACCAGCAAATCGGTAATATGGCCGACGAGGCGACGCCGCCCAGAGCACAGCAACGGCCTGGGCTTACGGCGAATGCGATCGTCCATACTGGCAGAAATGCGGAGCGTGGTCGCGATTACCTCATGCGCATGTTCTTGAACCCCTGCACTGCGGGGGACCACCGCTGGCGACGTGAGATCTCTTGGATTCTTCTTTGGGGTCGGAGTCGTGCGACGGGGTACGAAGCTGTGTCATTGCGACAAGAGAGACTCGTTGCCCGGAGCCGTGCGCGTGCAAGGGCAAGGATGCGGTCTATCCTGCGGGCGCTGGAGCCGAATCTACCTCCCTCGTAATTGTCAATGGTTTTGATGTTTGTTTTCTTCTGCTTGTAACCAGTTCGAATCGTTTTCTTGAGCCGAGGTGGAATCCTCTATTAATAGTATGGACAGTATTGTGGACGATGGTGTCAATTGGGTGAGATGTATTGATTCGTTGGCTTACTTCTTTTTTTGGATTCAATAGTGTAGATGCCAATTGATCCTGTTGTTGCCTTGAGGCTCAACTCAACTGAGTGAACAATGACATTGCAATTGTCTTTGGAGTTGCGGCGAACAAAGATCTGACAGGAGGCAAACAGCGGGCGGATAACCAGCATGAGCCTAAAAATAATTAAGCTCAATAAGTAGGTAATTACCCCACTTTCAAAGGTGCCCGCTGCCAGGACAGGCGGGGCCAGCCACTTGCCATCCCGCCCGCCCGCCCGCCCTTTCGCCTTTCGACAGGAGGCCACCGGGTCTGCAAATGGCGGTTCGAGCCTGTCCAATCGCTCCAGTCTTGGATCGTCACGACCCTCACCTTCTCTTCTAGAAATAGACCTTGCACCAAAGACCGGTTCTCTCCGAAGGGGAAATGCTATCGGCTCACATCTATGAGTATGGTCATAACCTCCAGAGCAGCTTGAACTGGAACGCGACTTTCAGCTAAAGGTTGCAGACGTGGCCCCGAGAAGAGAGCTTGGCGCTTGAGCTTCATCCCGCCTGGAAACATCCCATGTACCTATGTACGAAGTACGTAGCGACGAAACATCGATACTACGCGGGAGAAAACGGGGAAACAAACCAAAATGCTGCCATTCGACTCTTTTGGGGAAATTGGAGCAGGTCCAAACTGCGGACATCTGCCAACGCTTCTGCAGATGCTGAGAATGGCACGAACTGGGGTTAACAGAAGCAGCGCCGAACAGTCGATCCTGTCGTTGAAGCTTCTCAAGGGTCTCTGTCCGAAGCTGCAGAAAAGGATCAATGCCAACGTACAGTCATGGCAGGGCTTGGCACACAATCGACAGACCGCCCATGAACAAAGTGGCCGACGAAGAGGAGTTTGGATTGGACGGACACCTCAGGCTTGGGGTGGAAAAAAAAAGGGAGAGAGCCGGGAAACCCAGTCTGTCACTTGATGCAGCCTCCCACCCTTTGCTGTTTGGGCCAAAACGAAATATCCTGGCTCCGCTGTCCGCTTCCCGTTTCCTTTTGCCGTAGTGGCGGAGGTTTGACCCCAACCTTCTCACCAATCACACCGACGCACTTCATTCCTAGAGGGAAGTTGAGACCAAAAAATCACCAGTCTTCCACGTGGTGTAGGGTCGTAGTTGTGATTTTTCGGGTGCGCTCACACAGCAAAAAAACAACATACTTGAAGCTTAATCACAGCACGGCACGGCACGTTTTTCATGCGGTTTCGGTCTTCACAAGAGCGCACAAGGGCAATGAACAAGACGAGACCCAGCGCGAGTCCGAAATATACCGTCATTCTGTTTATTAGATGCGTTGTCCTGGTGTTGCAGCTTCTGGGTTGAGAACCGTTTATTCCTACAGCGCCCGTTTCATGGATCCCTGAGCTCTGATAACCAATCCATGGCAACTGGCGACACAAGGACAGTTCTGGGGCCTTGGAGGGCCCCGCCAAGGACTTGCCTCCAGTTGCATCTTCCCAAGGTGTCGAAGTGACAGTGTGCTGGAGCGGCACACAGCCGGCTGTAGGATAGAGGTTCGATTTTGCATGCAAACAGGAGACGTCCGCGACCCTCCAGACGCCATTTTGCTTTGTCAGAGCGGTACCTTTCTACAAAGTGAATAAGGCAGAACTTCCAGTCATGCAGGCCACGCTGTTACCACCACAGACTCCAGCCTGTGGTGTACCAGGCGGATTTCTTTGTTCTCGTCCTCTTGGTTCTTCTTCTTGGCCTCTTGGCATGTTCATCTGCGGAAACTGCTGCGAGAGAGCGAGATGCACAGCATCAGGGGAGCGACAGGGTCACAAACCGATAACAAGCCTCGCAGCCAAGATCGGGAGACTGCAGTGCACTTTCTCCATTTGTCTTGGTCTCCCCGTCGTCATGATTTTCTCCCCCGAGACGCTTTTCAACGTCCGGCTTTTCTGTTATGTCCGATTTCACCAGGAGCACAAGGGACCGTGATGTTCTTCGGGATTGGTTTCCGAGCATTTTTGGGGTTCGAGTTCCGTACCGTTTGGTTTCCGTACCTGTTGTTCCGGTGCACTGTTCCTGCAGTGTCATTCATCACTGTTCGTCAATGTTGTAGGTTCAATGAATTGGACGCCTTGTCTGGTTCTATCAACACCCCTCTCTCGGACCCCTGCCGTCAGACACCCCCTTCCCGGGGCCTGGCACCCCTTGAACGCTCTTTTGTCTTCCCTGTCACCCACTCCCATGGTTCTCCATCATTCCATAAGGCCTATTTCTCTTGTCTTGTTCTTCTAAAAAGAAATAGCTACGACAGTTCTCTCCCTCCTACTCGTCTCAAACCTTTTTATCCCCTCGACTTCAACGACCAGTTGAAACCAATATTATTCTCGATGCTCAAGAGAGACCTCGACAAGACAGCGTTTGTTGATTTGCATCCAATCCTCACCGCTCTTACAAGCACCAGTTAGCCGTCGTTCTCCTCGCCTTGCAACAAATACAACCTCAAGAAAGGGACTGTTCCTGGACTCAACAAAGACAAAGAGTCCATCATGGATTCATCTCCCGAGCAGAACAATAAAACTGGCTCCGAGACTTCGAGGTGAGAATGCCTTTGTTGATGAAACACGCTTCATTTTTCCCGCAGATGTGACGTCGTCTCAATCTTGCTGCTGACATGCTTGCTCTTGGTAGTCAATCCGATGCAGTGCACTTGACACCTGTGAGCTCCAAAGCTAGTATCGGCACCACAAGTACCGCAAACGACAGCGGGATCAACAGCGGCCGGGCCACTGCCGGTTCTTACGCCAGCGAGGAGTCCGCACAGTCAACCGAACCGTCCGACCCGCCTCCAAACATCCCCGAGCCGCCGGTAGTCGAGGGAGGTTCGCTGCATGAACGACTCCGCGAGCTACCCCAACATCCCGATCCTTATAGCCGTATCGGGGTCTACGCCATTCGCGCTCAACAAGTGATTGACCAATTTGAGCTCCGCTTCGATCCTGACAATTCGGTCTAAAGCTTTTTATCACCATGATCATCACGACCGCTACCCGCCCGGGAGCAATGCAGACTCTGCAACGACATTTCAAGAACACATTCGAATAGGCGTCATTTAGATGCGTCTCTTTTTGGATCGCCAGACTTCGGCAGCAAGTCTCTTACATTTCGGGTTTCTTCCGGTGGACTATTCTTCTTTTAACTTTTATCGCGCGATGATTTGGGAGAGCTTCCCTGTCTTCATTCGGTCCAGCTTCCCCATGTTCGTTTCTTCTTTTGGGCAGTTGGCACACGACCCAAACCCCTTTTGGTCTTTTATGATCTGCATCACCCGCGCCATCCCGGCATCGCAAACTTCCCGGTTCGCCCTGCACAGGCCGAGCAAGATGGCGCGTTGCACGACAACGTTTCTCTGCATGTCATTCTTTGGTAGCCGACGCCGGGCTCGGGTTCACTGCCATATGCCCTGCAGTTCGCTCGGGTCCAGTGCGAGGGATTTATTGGTTCTTGTCGTGCCATCGCGTCTTTAGTTTCTTTGGTTATGATTCGCTTGTCTTGGTTTCAAGCTTGGTATTTTTGGTTTTTGGGGAAAAAAAAAATTTCCCTTTTGGATCGCCAACGCGCATCCACACCATGCTTGGAAAGGGGAACTGTTTTTTTGGACACACACTGTGAGATCTGCACCGATCAACACGATTGGTGTAAGTCGGGCAAACCTTATTTCGATATTGGAAATCAGGGATGAGAACTGTACGGGGTACTCGTCGGGTCAACTACTAGATGATCTTCGGCATTTGTACGATTAACGAGAGGGATATGATTGATGATCAACAACCATACGATGGGATGGTAGAGTGGGAAACACGATGACAACAAAGATTTGCATCGTAACAAACTTAGTTTTAGCGTTGGTTTTTTTCCTTACAAAAATAATAAAATCTCTCATCGCATTTTTGTCCCTCAAATTTGCAAAGTGCAATGTTGCTGAGAGCGTTTGTGTTGTTTTTGCCAATGTGGCGTAAGACCCACAATGGGAAAGTGAGGCTATCACCAGATATGGCTTGGCATTTCTTACCACAAGGCTGCAATTGACTGCATCGCTGCACAACATTTTCCATTCCGGAATATTGGCTCGACAGACCGGACTGGTTCCAAAAGAACACATATGCCTTTGAATTCTTCGATTTGCAACATTTCGCAGGGAACAAGGCTCACTCATCTATTGACATGCCGTCGCCGATAGAACAGTTGCTTTTTTGCCACCGTATGCTAACAATGACGAGCGATACAGCGATTAGATCACATGAGGCAGGGATGTGAGATACGCCTGAAGCGTTCTTAGACGCGATAAAGAGTCCTAGTCAGATACAAGATCTCTCGAGTGCCCATCAGGACTCGGGAAAGGTCAGTCCCACTCTGACATCTCTGCATGCTGTTCGGGAGGTAGAGATTACTGTCGTACTTGAAGTTGAGGACGCTTACTTGCTGAAAGAGTCCTAGTCTGACACAAGATCTCTCGAGAGCCTATAGGGACTCGGGAAAGGCCAGTCCTACCTTGCTATAATCCACTGCAGCACAGAGGCCGTTCGAGGAGGTGGGGATTACCGATGTACTGAGTGCAAGGCAACATAAGGTATCAACACTTACGCAAGCTTAGGAGATTCCATGGCAGTTTTGGACATCAGATGAGGAAGATACGTAGCGATTGTGTGAGGGCTTTGGACGGTGTACTACTGGTAGGTTGCTCTATGACTGGTGACTTGGTGCAGGACCACGACTTCCTTATTGCCCAAGGACCACAGCGGGCACTGGCAGACGGGCCACGGCACGCACTACCGACTCGCTGTACAACCTGTGTCCGGCCCCTCTGACGCGTGCCGGGGATTTATTGAGTAGGTACCTACCTGGTACGCTGTTGCACCTGCCAGAGACATGGGAGACTGAGGTGGTTAGCTTTGTATCACTGCTAGAATATTCACAGCCACTTTGTGCAGAACACACGGATGTAGGGTAGTTTGAGATCCGCTGCCATGGTCGTGTGCCTGGCTGTTCAGGGTTACATTCACACGATTTTAGTAACCCGGCAAGGTGGAAAATCACCGCGGAGCATTCCGACTGGATTTCTTCTGTTCTCAGTGAAGCACACGCGTTGGCTATGATGCCTTGCGTGTAGAGAGTACAAGACGGGGAGGTGCAGCACCTGGTCGTTGTGTGTAATCCGAGTCAAATTCGAACAGACTTGATTGGCAACGATACAAGTGCATTGGGACCGGGGATGGTAGCAATGGAAAGGGTGGTAGCAGCAATGGAAAGGACGTACTCGACCGAGTGAGACAAGTTGCTTGGCTGAACGGGTTGGGTGACTATTGGTCTTTGAGTGTGTAATGTTGTACTTGTAGTCACACGTCTGGGTGAAGTTCAAGAATTGGCATACCAGATAGGTCATTTTCAGTGTTTCGGTTGTCAATCTGATGGCGCATCCTCTATGTAGAGCGTACGCCATAAATGTGGCCGTGATGGAGGAATAGCCGCGTACAGTGTCTTCACAGTGTGTGCGCACCCAACCAAATCGGATTCGTTGCCAAACTGTCGGGTCACACCAAGGGACATGGTTCGTCAACCCGATGATGTACATCGCTTGTTGGGGTTGGCGATTCCCAAGAAGAGGTATATTGCTTCCCAACAAATGACAAAATTTTAGCGACTGCTAGAAACGGCACATTTACTCCTCAACCAATAACATTGTTTTCCCCTCTTCTTGGTCAAATCATCCCGAGGTTTTTGCGTCAACGCTGTCTGCCAAGTAGTGTTGGCTTGCAGCTTAGCCAGAATGATCATGGTGTGCTGTTCACGCTTTTCGACGGCAAGAAAGAGTCGGTTGCCCTGTTAGTGTTGGCGGCAGGCGAGCATCTGGCGAGGACCTTGTGAGCACAGAGACGGCGCCCGCCATTGAGGCGATTGTCATTCCGCATGGCTTTATCTGCCAAAACATTTCTTCGCCGTGGTGGTGACCAGCCGAGCATTATTGGCTGTGGATGTGCTGGTGGGGCCGATGGACAGGGATGGGGGACGCCTCTCACTTTCTCCAGAGCGGCCAGACTTTGTGCGCGCTACATCTGCATTACATTTCCGAGCCAACAACGGGGAGTGTCGCTGCGTATTGCACAGGACACTTAGATGTCTGGGGACCTGCACCCATTGCGCGCCAGGGTGTTTTTGATTGTCCGGTCGTTCTGGGTTCTTGGGGCATCCAGGCCCCCTCAGCTAGCTGGCCGAGGAGAAGTGTGAACTGGAAGTTGAAAAGCTCAGGTAGGTATGCGGGACCGTGGAAGCGATGGTACCTCCATATTATCCGTTGTGCTCATCAATCCAGTTCTGCACTTTCCAGAAGGGGACATACGCGTAGTGTCTTTTGTCGAATTAAGTTCCATGCATGAGACCCTGTCCCGCCTTTCGGACCTGGGAGTGGCTGATGGACATGATAACCCCTGTTTGTTGTGCGGTTGTGCGGCTGCGGGGCGGGGGTGCCCAGCACACCACCATCATCCCTGCAGGACCCCAGAAAAACCCCACCTAACCATGCAGCTACCGGGCGTGTTCTGTAGGTAGGCATTATATTATGATGCAGTTTGGCATAAGGTGTCACCCCACGTACCACATTCACCAGCACAGCTATCTACAGTTCGGTGAAAGCATCCCTTTGGTGAGATAATGAGCCACCAGAGTTCTCCAGAGGGCCAAAGATGCGTGCGTTTTGTCTGCCTTAGTGCTCATTACCATTGGTATGCATGTTGAATGGACAAGGCACTTGGCGTATCTTCAGGATCTTCCCATCCACGTACAAATACCTGTTCGACGCTCCAGACTTCTCATCCAGCTTACTTCCTTGTCTCTCTAAGCTTTTAACTTCGGCATATGAGTCCTTTAAATACACTTGACAGCACTACTTTAATTATCTTCCCACTCATCTTCACTTTCTATCATTAAACTCAAGCCCATCTACCCACATCACACTCCCCATCTTCTATCCTGCCTTAGTCCACACGTCCAGTCCAAGAACAAAACGAGCTCTCACTCCACCCCATCTTATTCCCGCTCCCTCATACCTCTCGGTCACAATGTCTTCCTCCCCAAAGTCGTCTTCGCAAAACTCCACTTCCTCGACAAACCCGGTGTCCAGCAACACCCCTATGCTGGACTATTACCTTCATGAGCCCACGAAGAGATGTGGAGATGTCTACGGACGCCTTGCGTACAACAACCACACCCAGTCACACTCTCAATCTCGAGTCTCGGCCTATGTTACCAAAGCCTCACACACCATCCAAGATTTCGACTCCGTCTTTAGCAGGCCTGGCTAAGCTTCCTGCCCAAGTCAGCCAAAGAAGCGACACCATATCTGCGTTTCTTTTGCGATGGGCTTTCCAGGTTGAGAGATCACGATCAGTACGGGAAGATTCAAACAATGTATCGGCACCTTGTTGTTGGATATGCGATCTACATCATGTAATGCTTGAAAGTATGAGGTTGGAAAGTCAGCAAATCACCGCTATCATGTCATTGTACGCAATCCACGTCCAGCACTGGATGAGGAGCTGATTTTGGAATAGGAGCCAGGAATTCCTGTCACGATTATGTCGTTGTATGGTATCTATTAACATCTTACATTGACTGAGGAGTGCTGCGCGTACTGCCCCCGAGCTACCGCACTGGTGGAAATATCAGCCAATCGCATGACAAGCATCAATGGTAGAATGGGAACGAATATGAATTTCATTCCTTCATCCCATCCTACCATTCCCTTTCTGATCCTTCCCGGTCTCCACTACCATCCCCCTGCCACCGCACTTCCGATGATATTAATGACAATTTGATCATGATCCAAAACGATATGAGCCGACAGGCGTGGAAGGGTTTCAATCCCTGTGTATCCTTAATAATATACCGAGCCTCACTCCAAGCGCTCTATCTCCACATCTCTCCTAATCCGTGCATGTCAAGCCAGCATACCTCGCGTGAACCTCGTGTAATCCCAACTTCCAGTCAAGATCCAGCGGACATCGCTCCGAGTACACCATTGCGGTGGAGTACTAGGGGTGGACGGGATGAAGAAGGATTCGTTCCTGGCCTCGGCTGTTTGTACAGAGAAGGATTCCGAACCCGGTCATCGGTATCCTTTCAGAATGGGAACGGAGCCTCCCTACGTCAGCCTGGAGAGTTTGATGCTCGGCGGTTCAGTTCCGTCAACGGTGCGCTATGCTTGAAACGGCAATCTAGCAGCCCAACTCTTCTCTTCAAATCTCATCTGTGGTATGGAGATACAGGGTCGTCAAGGAGATCTGCTAGATTATTGGATAACTGTTCGTAGTTGCCGGACGGTCTCAGAGATATTTACCTTGTCATTGACGCTGCCCAAAAATACTTCATGTTGCCCGTGTTGAGCTGTCCTGTCGTTTCCGCTGTCGAGAAACCAAATTCGAGACCGGCAGATCTGAGGCTTGGTGTGACGTCGGCGCTTGGGTTTAGTAGTCTCCGATGCTGATGAGAATGTAACCCATTCAGAATTTCAAGAGGCATTGCATCTTAGCCCGTGTTATTCCCATCAATTTAAGCCCATGTATTTCCAACCAGGGTAGAGACAACCTTTTGCCCATTCCTCCCTATAAAGGACTTGCCCCCCATATGGTGTAAGTTGATAGTGGAGGGCCGATTAAGGTAAGGTACCTATGTCACTAATTTCGATGAGGGGAATAGTCAGACATTGCTTGTTTCTTTGCGGTTATTTTCTTGGAATTAATTGCCGTTGTGGAAGTGAAGTCCTTATTGGCCGGTGCAGCCAACAGCCGCCTGCCGCGTAATAGGGATTCCAGGAATGCGCCGCCCAGCAGCGCCGAGAATTCGGCGTGTAATCCTTTCAACCCGCTTCCCGTCTTCCGGGCCCGGCGCGGCAGGGCCCTTGTGAGATCCCGCTTAAGCAGGCCGGAAAGCTGAACTGGCGGTTCGGCTGGATCCCACACGAAGTCCACTAACAGGGCGAATTGACGATCTCTTTCTTCCACCAAATCCGTGACAACAGGATTCTTAGAGCCCCGTCAAAGTTCGCACGGAACGACACAGTTGCAAGCTCACTAGAGAGCTCGACAGCGGACAGAATCGGTCGGCACAAGTCAGATGACGATATTAGATAATTTTCGGGGTAACAGGGCCGTAACCAATGCCAGTCATCTCGCCTTGATGAGTGCAACCTCCGTTCGTAATGGTACTTGACTAAATCCTTCGTACCATTTTCCCCGCAGAGGCGTGGACAGGCATTACCATGGTGCTTGCCGTAAATGTACGATCAATGGGAGCGCGGGATGCGACATCTCTGGTAGTCGATAGGGGTGTTGTACCAATTTGGGCCTTGTGCCCGACATCCGACGTGAAGTCCCAGCAGGGCTCGCAGGTGTGGGTTAGTGTACCTGAGGTTGGTCGTCCAGCGGGCAGTTCAGGCGAATGTTGGCATGTCAGGGGGTCTTACCGAGCTTACACTGCGCTTACCAGCATGCTTCCACGATCCCAGCCATAAGGAATGGGGCATTCCAGATTATGAAGAAGACATGGCATGGTGCGTTCTGGCCTGTTAGCGATACAAGGATACGGTATCCATCCCAACTCAATTTCAGTTCCAACAAAAATACCGTCGGTATCGTTGGTGTTGATCAGCCAAACTATTCGATACAATACGGCAACAATACCAACAATACCGGTATGTTGGAATCGACCTCGCATGCCTATTGCCTGTGTGGACGACTTGGCTTTGCACTGCCACGCTTGGCGCCCAGTCTGACCTGACCTACTTTTCAGACAATATCGTCGGCGTACGTCTCCCTCCTCTTGTTGTATCAGTTTTCTGCTGCAAAACGACACGCGCGAAACAATGCTGAACGACGACTTTTCCCTCCTTGTTCCAAAACATGTCAGGCATAAGTATCCCCAATTTCCCTCAATCTTCATCACCTGGACTTTTACTCACAAACCAAGACGTTCATCATACCACATCTTCTCCGGTACTAAACATTTCCTTGGGCAAAGCCACTACCCTTCCTCATCTGAGCACCACACACCAATCTACCCTAGTTATACCACCCTCTCCCATTCCTGCCTGCTTTTCCACATCATTCTATACTCGACTCACCGGCTGTCAACTTCGTCTCATCATGTCTTCATCCGGTACCACCAATGCCCAGCAGTCAGGTAGCAGCAACACCGCCGACACGCCGGCCATGTTGGACTACTTCCTCTCTGAGCACGCTGAAAAAGGGGGTACTTTCCTCGGACGCCTTGTCCACAAACCCACAAACAAAACCCATCAGGCCGTTGTTGCGGATCACACGACCAGAGCCTCTACCAACATTCTGGTCTTCGAGAATGCCTTCAGCCCTACCATCAACCATTAAATGAACAATCCCTGGGAGCTGGGTCTTCAGTCTTGGCGTCGATCTCATACACTCGATCCACGCCCTGACGGGCTAGTCCCGTCTTGTCGGCCGCGGGGTTTCGACACCTGCACATCAGTTGAAACTCGAAAGCTCTCTTTATCAATAAGAATTTGTGTAACATACAGCTGAGTGGGACAAAGTTCGCCGGGATGACCCCACAAGGATTGCGGGAGATTTTCCCTGTGACAGATGCCGCAACGCGGTCGGTTGGTCTGTCTGTCAGGGTACCTTAGCTGTCACAAGGTCGGTGCAGCCTCATGAAAAGGAATTTTTCTTGGCCGGCTGTTAGATGCAATTGAGAGGATTCTGCAGACTGTGCAGATCGAATACATCAATAAGTTTCAAACCATGCTGTCAATCGACCCCAAAGCTTTGGATATTTATGCATTATATTAATTGCTGCAATATTGTAATGAGGTAAGGTGTTGTCAATACTGTAGTTTTTTATCCATTCCAGGTAATTAAACTTTGCTCCGTCTGCCGTTACTAAAACTCGTGGATGATATTGGGTGCGAGATAGTATTGGTATAGCGGTATCTGCGGGGTCGTGTGATATCGGAGCTTTGGTTTGAATGCACAGTCCAGAAAGTGCGCAGGGCTCCGCGATCAGAATTGTGGCGAGAATCACTTCGTACGGTGTAGTGGATGGATTGCAGCCCACTTGCCGACCCAACGACAGAGGGGAACGGCGGAATGGGGAGCTTCATCGGTACGTGTAACCTCTGCATCTCGCGCCGTTGTTGTTCCTTTTGCTTCCTGGGAGCAGGCAACCTGACTCTTCGGGTATACTTTATTGCCCAAACGTCGATAGCAAAAAAAAAAAAAAAAAAAAAAAAAGGAAAAAAGGGACACACCACACTGGGTACGGGCGTGACTAATTAATGGAAGGGTGGGGTGACTCTAGAGAAAATGGAGAAAGGCCAAATCTCGAGTGACGTACCCGGTGAGAATGGTTGGTGTTACAACCTGCACCGAAGTGGATACAGACGGCAAGGCAGTACGCCAAAGGTGAATATGACAGGATAATCGAAGGTTGTGGCACGCGTCTCAGACAAGGGGTTCACTGTCAACAACAGGTTGTTCT